>PYAF01000356.1:1574087-1586134 GCA_007407185.1 Glycine tomentella
CAGCTGTACATGGAGTGGCCATTGATGGTTTCCAGCCTGTTCCAGCCGTCCACCAATTCCAGCCATCACCAGCTGTCCACCAACTTCCAGCTGTGCACTAGTTGTCTGCCACAAATTCTCCAACGTACACCATTCTTCCCCCTATAAATAGAGGTGCAAACCTCACTTGTAAATCATCACTTAGACACACAGAAACACCCAGAGTGAATTCATCCAAGTAGTGAGAATTCTTAGTGAGTGTTGTGTCAGTGGTCTGAGTTTGAGAGTTTTTTGTTTTGAGTTTGTAAATCTCTGTAATTCTATTCTTGTGAGTAATAGAAGTTATTTTTCTCTCAAATTCGTGTGTACCAACACCCAATTGATCCGTTGGCCTCAACAGATTATCGGAGAGGCAGTTCACTATGCTTGATTTTCAATTTTATAGCACTCAAAATTCCACGATGACAGATATAAGCGTGACCAAGTCGGAGAAATCAGAGTTTTTTCCCATCTTAAAGAATTGAAAGTCATTAAATATATTATATTTTAACATTTGAATCAAAATCAAACTTTATGCATGAAATTGAGCTCTTTCGAGACATTTAATTGTTTTCCTAATGCATGTATAATTTGTAGAATAATATTAATTATTCATGTGTCATTGTGGTACTAAAAGAAGTATATCAAAATTTAAAATGTTAAAATACTATTTGCAATCTACAATGTCAAAAGATAAATTAAATATTTTTATTTTAAAAATGTACAAATTACTAATTATTCATGTTATCGTTATTAATTATTTATGTTATCATTTCTTTACATAATCTTGATTATAAACAGATTATAAATGAGTTTTGTAACAAAAAATTACAAGACATATAATATTTAAATAATTATGACATCATAATTTTTTTGGTTTTTCCAAGACACAAAAAATCTTAGAAACAACCCTTGAGTTTATGTGTCAAATTATGCAGCAAAAAGTTTGTGATTTAGTGTAGTGGCAGATCTAATATACAGTGAGGATGTGCACATATATTTATTCACTTTCAAAAATTAATATAATTATTTAATATTTTTATATTTTGTCCTCTCCTAATTTTATATATTTGAACCTTTTATTTTTATATTTTTATATTTTCATATTTTATATTCTTTACTTTTATATATTTAAATAAATTATTCTCAATTGTCCCCACTTACCCAAGATTCTAGATCCGTCACTATTTACAAGACAAATAAAATAATTGTCTTGCTTCAAAAACAATGTACGAATTATTAACTATTCATGTTATTTTTAATGATAACTTATATAATAATATTAACTATTTATGTTATGGTTGTTTTAAATCATCTTAATTATGAACCGATTATTAATGAGTTTTGCACCCAAAAAAATTACAAGACCAACAATATTTAAAATAATTATGAAAACGTAATTTTTTTGGTTTGACCATAGCACAAAAATCTAAAAAATTTACCTTATATCAATTTTCTCGTAGTGTTTCAAAGGAACGCTAAGCCAACTATGAAAATGGACTTACCTGCAAACCAAGGGCCACACGAAGGATCTGCTAACAAAGGAGGACCAGGGAACAATCAAGCATAACCAAACCAGGGCATTCAACAACAGTAACAATACTCATTCAGATGATCTACATTGTACATTAGTGTTGACTCATTGACAATCATATCAAGTCATCAAGTAGTATTTGATAGATAAGAGATATCGCTCTCATTACGACTTAGTAATATTTGACAAATTCATAAATTTTTACTATCTAAAATAGCAAACAAAACAATGAAAACATAGAATTTGACATTCAAAGATAAAGAACGTGTTAAACAACAATACAATTTTAAAATATTTTTGGGTTTTTAAAATAAAAACACGTTAAAAGCAAACGAAATACAAATGGAAAAGCTTGTTGGGATTAGATTTTCATCAAATCAAACTCTCTTTACACTAAAGCATACTACCCAATTTGAAATTCAATGTTAATATCAGTCATTATTCAAAAATAGTGTTCTAATCCCTAATTTTTTTAGTGAAAAGATCTAAATTTTTCTATTAAATCTCAATTTCTTGCACATTTGACAAAAAAACTTGCTTTAAACTTAATGATCCAAAGATAACCAATAACTTTCATCTTATTCTTAATGAGTGTTCTACCATAAGTTAAGATAAAGAAAGTATTTTTCAATCACAATCTCATCCTAAAATCAAGTTATATATGAAAGTATTTTTAAATAACAAATCATAACAAGCATTAAGAATAGAGGTAAAACACTAACATTGAAGAATAAAATGCATATATAAACATATTTCAAACAAAATATATGAAAGTATAAGATTTAGTTACAATCTAACCCCAAGCTATGGAAAAATCTAGCTACTCATTCTCATGAGTAGTACCAAAATGCAAGATGGAAGGAAGAAGATGAAAGAAAGTGGAAGAAAGAATCTTATTTTACATAAAGGAGTTGCTTTTACAAAGCAAGACCGACCAAGTACAAAAAGGTAAGCACAACTATTCATAAAATCTCTAAAAATCTACACTTTAATTAAAATTTGCTTAAACCAAAAGTTTCAAGCTTAAGCAAATTCTGAAGCTTTGTATTCTCTGTATTCTATTGTGTTTTTGTTTAAGACAAAATTGTCTTGGCTTAAGCAAAATCCTCCCCTTTGCAGCTTAATTTTCCACTTTAACCTTTCTCATTTCTTGCTTCAAGTTGCCTTTCAATCCACTTTAAATTCCAATAAAATAATTTATCTATAAGCATATTTAACCTATCAAAATGACAAACAAAAGAGAAATAACTACAAAGTCACAAATTTAACATAAAAAAATACATAAACAAAGTTCTAAATAAGAAAAGAGATGAGATATTGGTCTAAATTCACATATCTCATAAATATTTTTGGCAATTATTATCAAATACGAACTACTTAGCAATAAATAGTGAGGATTTCTCACTAGCAATACACGTTTGCTTGAGACATAATTAACAAATTTTTTAGTGTGTTTTTGTTTACTATAGGTAGATGAAGTACAACAAGAACTACTTTAACAATAAGCAGCGAGGATTTCTCACTAGGAATACACGTATTCATACATCATTTTGTACGTTTAGATTCATTGACCACGAATTCTTTTTTTGTATATGTTTGTTCTATGAATTGCTTGACTAAAAAGGTATATATATATATATATATATATATATATATTTTAAGATACAACTAAAAGGTATGTGCTCTAGACTAGTTTTAAAAAAATATAAATACTTCTGTGAACAAGTTACAAGTTATATTTAGTCCATTCTGTACAAGTAATTTAAAGAATAAGACCCAAAGATAAAAAAAAAAAAACTTTCTGGCCCCAACTCTTTACTTTTGTGACCAAAGCTAGGAAACCGGTAAAGCACAAAGCTATATCTTTAGACTCTGTTGAAGTCAGCATTCTTTCTATTGAAAAGGCAAGCAAAACTTTTATTACGCAAACCCATTTACTTCTGGGCATAATGCATTAGTAGGTCATGAACTATTTAAAAAATTTCTTTTCTAAATTTGAATTCTACGATTAAACAAATTTTCACGATATTTCCTATATACAATTACAAGCATATCTTTTTTTTTTTTAATTAGTTCATTCTTCCTCTTTAAAAATGGTGCTAAAACAGATAAATTTCTTTTACATTCTTTTTATGCTATTATTGTCACTCTTATAATTGAAAGTTAGTTCTTCTTTGACCTTTCATAATGTTGGAATAATACATACATCACCCAAATCATTCATATGACCAAAAGATCTTAAATGAAACACACAATAATTAACTCAATTCAAATTGTATATCATTCTACAAACTTAGGTACCTTCGCTCAAGAGTTACACAATGAAATGATAGCACACGCTTAAGACGAGATTTTCTAGCACTGTAATAGAAGTGAGCACGTACACATTCTCACACCTCTCTTCTCTTGCATTTGGCCAGGGTAATCTGTCTTTTTCATGTGACCTTTTTATATTACAAAGGTTCATAGCTCCATTCACGAATGAAACTTATAGATGTTAAATTGTCTCATCTCTACATTTACCTTCTCATTATGATAGCGCAGTTCTTCAAGAGTTATACATTCCACTACATCTTTTTTTTTTTTTTTTTTTTTTTTTTTATTACAGAACATTCCCCTGCATCTTAAAATGCACCTATTGACTTTCCACCTATTAAATTTATTTAAATAATTAAATTGTTCTCCCAATAATTTTTCACTCAATTAAAATTTTCAAACTCATCAAAAAAATTTACGTTCTTCTTAACTTGCCCTTCCATGTAATAAAGTTTCCTCTCATTTTTCTGTACTCCTCACAATACTTAATAGAATTTACATGTTATATATCAAAGCTATATAAATAAATAAACCCATTAATTATGTTTTGGATAACGATTACGCTGGAAAAATTATCCAGAAGCCGTGTGTGTGATATTTGTTTTAGCATGAGAAGAAAAAGTTTAAAGATTCCACCATGTTGTCAAAGACGAGTCGCACAGGCTCAACACTTCTGGATTCATGTTGTCAGCAACTACGTACATATATCTCTATCATTCATGAACGGATTTATTAACCGCTTTCGAACTGGTTCCCCGCTACACAACAGCCAACAGGAATTTTCTCATTCACTGGCTGGAATCATACAAGTTAGAACCACCATTCATCAAACGGTTAGGTTTGGTACTCATGGATATGGATATAATCAAACCGCAAGTCAGAAATGACGTGTTACCATTCCCTTGCATAAAAGTTGTACGTGTCTCACGTGCATGGATCACTTCTGTGTAGTAAACAGGATATGCCTGATCCTTACTACTTGGAGTTGGACATGCACGGGAATTACAAGATTGTTATTAACTGTTTTTTTATTTGTTATCTTTCTTAATTAAAAATTAAATATTATAGCTATTTTATGAAATAAATAAAAAAAGTAATTTTATATTGAGAATCCATTCTCCAGCTGACAATGACATGTGCCTACTTTACATGTATGCCACATATTCATTTCAATCCTAAATAGTTTAAAATTAAAACCAGTTTATTTCTCCTGATAAAGCTAATATCTATCGCTTCAAATTTTCAAAAAACCTGATTCGGTTGGTATCTACCACTTTGGAATTTTCTACAGATTCCTTCGTGTTTATTCTAAAATCAATGAAACGGTGTTTCTTTTTTGTTACAAAATCAATGAAACGATGTTTAAAGATTTAAAAATCGTTCAACATAAAAAAAAAGAAGAAGTTGAACATAGGAAGTAATAATGCTTGCCTACAAGGAGAAAAAAAAGTAATAACGCTTATTTTGTATGGTTATTTATCACTATTATTTTATCGCACATGCATCACTGAGTGTCTTCTAGTTTTTTTTACCGCTATTTTCTTATTTTTATTGAAAACCTTATTTATGTTAAATGAATGGAAAGAGAAATTCATTTTATTTTACGTATTAAAATAAATATTTTAAACCAAAAATAAAAAAATTTAATTAAAGTAGGTTTCAACTATCAATTTCTTTCTCCCCATTTCTTCAAAAATTGACTTTTAGTTTTAAAAAAAAATTGGTTGACTTTTAGTTAATTTTATAATTTACCGAAACTCACTTGTTATTTTTCCTGTCATTTATATCTCAATTATGTGAAAAGCTACTAGTCCAATTTAAAGGTAAACAAGCAGATCTCGTACAATCGGGCTACGGGCCCAGTTACGTTTAAACAAGGCCCACTTTCCAGACATCAGCAACATAGACGAAACTGCAACCTTCGATTTATTCCGCTCAATATATAATAATAATAATAATCATAACAAAGATTAACGTCACAAGATATTTATCTTTATCCAATAAAATAAAAAGGTTTAGCAATGGCATAATTGAGAATGTACGCAAAAAGAGAGGTACAAAACGGAAAAGAGGGAAAAATAAAGAAAACGACGTGCGCGATTTAGTGGCTCGGGAAGGTTCGAGCGCCACGTGCCAGCTGGTTCGGGACTCCGAAGCATGATAACGCGACTAAGAAAGCGCCACGTCACCATTTTCTGGGGTGCAATTAAAAGTATCAGAAATATCTAGAGAAGGCTATAAATAGATATTCTAAGGTGCCAGCCCAGAGATTTTTACCCAAACCAAAACTCTCTTCACGAACAAGAACCCTACTATTATTTACTCAAACTAAAACTCTTCACTCCAAACAGAACACTAGCTAGAAAAAAGGGCTAAGCCCAAACACGCTGCGTTCTCTCACACAGATTAAACAGCGCCAGTATCGCATAGGTTAGTAGCATTCTTCCGATTCTTTCTCATGTCTTAATAACTCTGTTTCTAAATTCTCATTCTCCAAATTCCTTTGTGCGATTTTTGTTTAGGGTTTTCCTTAATTTTTATTTTTATTTTTAGGGTTCTGCTTCTGGGTTATTTACTAGTCAGTGTCGTGCTTTTATAGGGTTATATAAGAGAAAAAAACAAACTTACTGAGCAAGTTTTTTATTTCTATTACTTGGGGTTTAGCTTTATCTATTACTTGGGGTTTACGAAAATTCGTTTCTTGGTTGAATTTATTACTATGGCTAATAAGTGCGTGTTGCGAAATCCTCTTTATACTTTTCCACCTTTGTGTTCTGTTTTGTTCTCTTGGTTACTGAAGAGATCTGTTTTTTTCTTTTTCTTCTCTAACAGATTGTGAATTCAGTGATTGAGTTTTGCGGTGTACTGTGTTGCGAAGTCTGTGTATCGGATTTGTTGACATGGGTGCTTATGATCAAGTTTCTGTTAAGCCATTGGATTCTTCTAGAAAGAGGAAAAGTAGGAGCCGAGGGTATGGGACTAGATCCGTGGCTGAGACTATTGCAAAGTGGAAGGAATACAACGAACATCTTTATTCTGGCAAAGATGATAGTAGAACAACTCGAAAGGCGCCGGCTAAAGGTTCGAAGAAAGGGTGCATGAAAGGGAAGGGAGGACCTCAAAACTCTCAGTGTAACTACAGAGGAGTTAGGCAGAGGACATGGGGGAAATGGGTTGGTGAGATTAGGGAGCCCAATAGAGGAAGCAGGCTTTGGTTGGGTACCTTCTCTTCTGCCCAGGAAGCTGCTCTTGCCTATGATGAAGCTGCTAGAGCTATGTATGGTCCTTATGCACGCCTCAATTTTCCCGGCATCACAGATTATGCTTCTGTTAAGGAATCGTTGAAGGAATCTTCGATGGCCGCATCGTCCTCTTGTTCTTCGGCAGAAACTGCAACATCTGACACTACTACTACGTCCAACCAATCGGAGGTTTGTGCAGCTGAGGATGTTAAGGAGAATCCTCGACTTCTCAATGTGAATGATAAGGTTAATGATTGTCATAAGGCTTATGAAGCTGCCTCACCAACTAGCATAATGAAGCAAGAGCCTAAGGATGAGGCTGTGGATCACATGTACCCCGGGGCTGGGAAAATTCAATATGTCAGACCAGAAGGAACACATGATGTCGGGCAGGGTGCAGAGGATGTAAATAAAGATCAGATGGACTTGTCATGGATTGATGACTTTGATTTTAGTGACGATTACTTGAACAGGTTTCCCACGGATGAGTTATTTCAGGTGGATGAACTTTTGGGGCTTATAGATAATAACCCAATTGATGAGTCTGCCTTGATGCAAGGTTTGGATTTTGGACAAATGGGTTTTCCTGGAGATGGTAATCCCCAGGTGGATGATACACCTTCAAGCTTTATTTATCAGTTGCAAAATCCAGATGCCAAGTTGTTGGGAAGTTTGCCCAATATGGAGCAGACTCCTTCAGGTGTTGATTATGGATTAGATTTCTTAAAAACAGTGGAGCCAGGGGATTATAATGGTGGAGGGGAAGAATCGCGATTTCTTAATTTGGATGATGATCTGAACCCTGATTCAAAGGGCATGCATGCAAGCAAGGATGACTAGAGAAGGCTACGTTCATTAGTCTATCATCTGCCTCATTTTCAACTGGTTCGAGCATCTGCTAGTAATCTGTCTCTTGGGTTGTTGTCCCCTTTTTAGCTATGTATAGGTGCATAAGAGGAATACAACTATACAACTAATACAAGAAATGTGTTTTGTTTATGTTCTTTTAATATGCTAATTCTCTGTAAGATTTTTTAAAATGGAGAATTTAGCTGTGACAATATTTGTTAATTCTTTTCATTTACATGTTTTTTGGGATCCAAATTGGACTGCCTTTAACTACATAGGTGGAGCTGAGGAGTAGAATATTTGAAGTCGTTTTGGCTGACTATAGTTGAGCACTGATTTGGATACAAAATTTCTTTGTTATGTACCATAGAGAACTATTATACCTTGAGGATATTATATCATTTCTCACTTTTTGTGTATAAAAACTGAACAAGTAGTGGAATGTATATATAATAACTATTCTAAATTTGGTTACTGTCCCTGTCGTGTTCTTTATTTATATAATTATACTTGTTGTCCTTTTTGGTAGTTCAATTGGATATGCATAGTCTATTTGGGGTTACAGGGGACTAAATTGTCAGGGTTGATTCCAATAGAAACGAAAATGTTAGTTTTCTTGATCTATGACCAATAGATGAACAACTTTATTATTGGATAAATGAAACTATGATCATGTATGTTGTTTTTATTTAGTTCATGACTCTTTTTCTCTTTCTATCACATAGTTGTCAGCACTTTCATGAAGTAGACTTTAAATGTTACATTTTTATTTGAACATTTAGTTATTTAAATTTCACATGAATTGGTTTTAGAAATTATTGTGGTTACCTTTTTCAAACAGTTTAATTATTTTTGTTTCACAACTCGGTTATAAAAGTTATTGTGATGATAATTTTCAAAGAGAAATAATACTACAATAATTTATATAACAGTATATCTTGTATTTATTTATTTCATTTATAATATCATTTATTACATTTTAAATTTAAATTTATCTTTTTTCTCTCTCTTAGTTGTTGTATATTTTGGTGTGCAACTCCTTATATTATAATTTCTTTTTTTGAAATTCATTAATTTAAATATTAATATAAAGTTAATGTTTGAAAGATACGGTATTTATTTCTAGACTCTGAATTGGAGATTACTGATTAACGATATGGTTTACTACAATAAATACAGTATTTTTGTTATGGCCAACGTGCTGTATACGATTATAACTATAGTAACTGGTACCTTTGTGAGGCTCCGGCTCTTCGCTTATGATTTATTGTGTTTCTTATGTTTTTGAAGAGATTTCAACGGCTCTTTGCTTCGTCTTTTTGCCCTTAAAATTGATTTTTACCATTGTAAAATTTCTTAAATTTTTTTGGATAGTCTTCGTAATGCTCTTCCAGCTTCTAACAAGAATACTATGCTTTAGCGAGATATCTAGTTCTGGTTATGAGTGTTCTCTATTTTTTTAATTAGTAAAACATTTTTTTATTATTTTGATGATTGTAACTGTAACAGTCATGTTCATGTTCATAAAGATGCAAGCTTCGACAAGGTTACAATTTTTTTTCCATAATTTAATCATGAATGCTTCACACAATTTGGTTTCAGGAGTTTTGTTGGTGATAGTTCCCTAATGTGTTAATTAGAAGACCAATATTATTGGGAAAAAAGAAGAACAAAGTTTAAGTAACTGTCAAACTAAGCACTTAACATGGCAACTAAGCCTTGTTTTAACAACATTAGATGGCACCAACAATAACAAGAAAAGAAAAAGATGGCACCAACAAATAGATGGATTAAATTTATTGACAATTTAAATTTAAAACATCATTTTTTTATTTTCTTAATTTCAAGAGATCAATTTGTTTTATAATTATCAATATTTTTAAAATCACACCAATAATCAAACAGGTGAAAACACTGATTTAAAGGACCAATGATCTAATCATAATTGAACTGTGGTCGAACTAGTTTTATAATTTTTTAATATTAAGCAATATTTTAAGTAATAAAATAATATAAAATTAGGATCTAGAAAATTATAGAAAAATTACTAAATTATGTATTTTATAAGAAATAGTTGACAAACTTATATGAAATATTAGAATATATATATATATATATATAATTTATCTTAAAATATTTTAGATTAAATTAAAAATTAAAAATCAAAATATAAAAAAAATAAGATCAGAAACCATGATAATTACAATTTCAAAAATCCACTCACAAGTTTAATAATATGGCTTACGACAAAAAAAATATATCGCGTTTTTGTTATGGTCTTTGCACTATTGTAGCCAACCTTAATCCTTGATTATGGGTACACCATCGTTCTACATCAACTAACAACTAGATACACACCTCAACCAAATTGGTTGCTAAAAGAACAATCATGGAAATGATAATATGTACGTTGAAGTCCAAATAAATTCCTAGAAAGTTTTGGGCGAAAGTAGTTGGCATTACTGTTATTATTTTAAGGAAGTGTCTAATAAAAAAGTGTTTTGTGACAATACACCTAAACAAGCTTGGAGCGAAAGGACACCACCAATTTGACACCTTTGAGTTTTGAATGCGTAACATATGCTCATGTTCCAGATAACTTAGAAAGAAACTAGACAACAAAGAAGAAAAATGCATATCCTTATTGGCTAGAAGATAAATTCAAAGGCACTAACTTTGCAATTCAGATACAAAGTTGATTGTTAATCGTGATGTGAAACTTTATGAGAAATACGTGTGGGATTGGTCCTCAAAGTTCCAAAAGAAGTTGATGGTGATTCTTGGCAACTAAAATGAAAATGACAAAAAACTTGGCCCAGCTCATGACAAACCAAAGTCATCTAATAGGCCACAAATGCAAACTGTTGGACTCTCAACAATATTAGAAACAACCAGTGCTTTACACAGGTAATATGATTGAGAAGAATTTTAGAAATGATGTACCATAAGCGAAAAATCCTACGAAAATATTTTGCGACAACAAATTTGTTATTGCATTAATAACGATTCAGTTTCTCATAGGCAATCCAAACATATAGATATTTGATTTCATAAAATTTGAGAGTTGATGGCTAAGAAAAAGGAAGATTAATCATTGCCCAATTGAAAATTAATTTGTAGATATTTTTATAAATTTTCGAAGATCGAGTTTATTTGGTAGATGAAGAAAATGCTTGAAATTAAACAAACTTTATTTAAACAAAAAACACACTAGCGACATTTACTTTAACATTTTCTTTTTAATACTCTCTGATTGAAATTTGTTAAAAATTACTAATTTTAGTGGTCTCACTTATCATTAAATTATTCTTTCTCCTTATTAAATATGAGATTCACCAAAATTGGTAATTTTAAAAAATTTCAGTTAATCACAAAGAGGATGTTGAAAAGAGAATGTTAGAGAGAATGTTGCGAGCATTCCACTTGTTACCGTCTTCACCTATTTGTACTAAAAATTAGGATTTGTCTAATTGATTCCAAATAACAATGGGATTAAACAATTTCATCTTCAATAACGAATAGAATAGAAAATTGTTCTATTATGAATTTTATTATTGATTATCACATTTAATATAATACTCGATCTATTAATTTCTCCCTCATCTAATATATTTGTGTAAAACTAAAAATTTATATTATATAATAAATATAGCACATATCATATATAAGTCATTGTTATTTTTACTTAATTTATTGTATAAGTATAACACTTTTTTTCAAAAAAATATATATTATATTTACTTATAAGTATAATACATTTTTCAACAAAGCATAAGACTTGGTTAAAAAAATGTTTTCTACATTGTACGAATTTTTTCTAATTATTTGAAAAAATAATTGTTAATTTTTAATTATTTTAATTCTCAGTTATTCTTTGGGGTTCTACAGGATCGAACAATTTTAGTTTACAAGATTTTCGAAAACCTTTTGTTAGTTTCTGATTTTGTATATTCATTTTACTTTTTTTTTCATTTAATATTTCATTGTCATTTTTCATATAAAAAAAATGAAAGACATCTTAAAAAATATGCCCAATAAACTATAATTATAATTTAAGTATTTCAAAAACTATATTTCTATAATTGTCA
>PYAF01000356.1:1591570-1601611 GCA_007407185.1 Glycine tomentella
GGTACATCAACTCTTTTAATAAAATCATTTTAATCAAGAAAAATGTTTTATCATAATTATTAACCAATGTAATTAATAATTTTTTAAAACAAATATATTTCCATAAACATTAAATAACTTAAAATGGGATTTGTTAAAATTAAATTTTGTAATATCTTAAATTTAAATCTTATGAATAAAAAAAATGTAATTAATTTTTTAATTAAAGACAACAAATAAATATTTCAATAAAAATTAATCATAATATCATGATAAAAAATTAAAATAAAAAATATTTTAAATATTAAAATTAATATATGCATAAAAAATAAATAATCTAAACTATTATTTTTTTTTTACATAATTATCTAATCATAAATTATCATACAACTTAATTAACTTTTACTGTAACTACGTGTTAAATATGCTGTCATATATTAAAAAAGTAAATACTAATATTTCAATAAAAAATTAACTTAAAAAAGATTTGACATCAGAATTCGTTTTATACCTAGAGATTGTCGGCCTCAACTACACTCATTTCTCTCTCTCTCTCTGTTCTCTGTTCTCTCTCTCTCTCTCTCTCTCTCTCTCTCTGTCTTTTCTCAGTGATGCTTGAAACTGTGTTTTAGATTCTTCTCAGAACACAGACACCAGCTTTTCCCCTTTGGTAAGGATAGATTCCCTCACTTGAGTATCATCACTCTTTGCTTCCTCTGCCTATCCCAGAAAATCTAAATGCCCCTGGTGATGGATTATACATACATACATGATACATACATGCATTTTTTTTCAAGTCCATTTAAAGTCTATGCTTGCTGATCATGGGCTTGATCAACCTGCTGAATATTTGGAGTCTCTGTGGAGACTTGTTAATCAAAACCAACCATTTTCCATAAAAAATAAAACTTTTTTGGCCCTTTGGGCAACATAACACTGTTGCCATTTCTGTTTATGCACAAGTGGGTATCACAGATAATGATGTTTTGCCTTTGTCATTTCAGTATATAATTCCTTGCTGAAGCGTAGAACTCTTCACATGTGTGAATGTGTCTACTTCTCTTAACTAACCCAGTCTAAAACTGCATGTTGACACATAAGGGTGCTTTCCTTGTTGGGGGGTTTGGTTTTTGGGGGAAAAAAAACATGAGACAGTTGAACTTGGTTTAGTTTATCCTCTTCTCCTTCTTTTAGTGAACATGTTTGTGTGCGTATTTATAGGCACACCATTTTCTCCTTTCTCAATTTTCCTAATATGTTTTGGAGGCAGAAAACAACATACACGAAATAAAGCTCTCTTTTTTGGGTGCTTTTGGAAGATATGTATAATGCCATGATGTATATGAATCCACTGAATTTGTATGTCATTGATTAGCCTGTTTATTGTGTGAACAGATATGAAATGAAGTCTTCAGTCTTGTGAGTGAAAGTTTGTGTGCCTAATCACTGCTGCAGAATTTCACAACACAAGTCAGTTAGCTGTCACAATCAATGGCACACAGAAAAAGGCGTTTAGATCAACTCAAGCATCCATTCAGTCCTCACCGTAAGCCTTTCTTCTCTCTCTCTTTTTTTTTGGGTCAATTGATCACTATGAATGAATGCCAAAGAAAAGTAAAATAATGAAAAGAATAAATACCAATCAATTATAATTTATAACATCATGCCTTGAAACTTGATCAATGTCAAAAGAGGCTTTAATTTACAGGACAAACTTGATTGACCAATTTTTTTTGTAACGTGGGTTTTGTCTATTATTTACAGATTCCAGAATCATATATTCACAGTTTTGCATTCTTTAGCAAATACTCTTTTCTTTTAACCAATTTGGCTTCATCAAATTTGTCTTTGTAAACAGCCTTTGAAGCAGTTGCATTTGGCTCATGGCAAGCTGTGGAGTTCATAAAAATTGAGGAAGGAACTATGTCCATGCATTTTGTAGATAATCATCTTATGGTTTTGGATAAAGGACCCTTGTCAGATATACGGATAAGGTCAAGGAAAGCTACTTTATCAGATTGCTCCCGTTTTCTACGTCCTGGAATTGACGTATGTGTGCTATCTGCCCCTCAACAATCTGATGATGCAGATGCCATTAATCTCGACCCTGTAAGTGTTCCTCTTACACTGAATTTTATACGTTTAATTTCAGGTTCTAGAATTCTGTAAATCATGACATTTTTGGGAGAATCTACAAGCCTTACGACAGCATCACATGGGCAATGCAATCTAACTTTTTCTATGCCCGGAAATTTCTTTATGAGAGGGAGTGAGCATGATGTGTTATTTATGCAATAGATATGCTCTGATTCCTCCTTTATTTTGACACTTTTTCAAGGATAAATAATATATACACGGATTTAACATTCTCATGCATGAATGGTAAATTTGATAATTTTTATAATAATTAGCGTAAAATTCATATTAGTTGACATTTTTTATTGACCAATGGTGTGAAACTGCTACATTAATAATGCACGCATATTTAACTCTTTTTTCAATACTTATTTGATGAAATTATATGTTTGAGAGTAATGTTATTAATGACGGATGACAGAATATAGTGAATGGTAGTATATGGCAGAAGATGGAAATGCCACCATATAAACACGCCATTGTGGCTTATGGTGGCGCCATAGTAGACCTTCCTTCACAAATTGTCTATGGCAGAGGGGTCAAAAAATGCCACAATGCAGCGTTATGGCGGCGCTAACAACGTTGTTGGAGAGATATTTTGATTTCCAGATCTATTTTGTGAGATGATAAGAAAATAGAGCACATTTACATGGTAAATAGTTTCTACTTTATTTTGTATGCATTAACTAGGCAATCACTGGCTTTTCCCCTTTCTTGTTTTTTTTTTTTTTTTCTCTTTTTCGTGCATTACTTGGTCTGTGCTTATTATTATTATTGTTGCTGCTGCTGCTGCTGCTTGGATAAGACCTCTGTTTTAGTTTGAGAATGTTAGTTTCCAAAATGTCAAGGATTTACAGTTTCTTTCTTTTTTTGAAATGCAGGTTTGGGCTGATGCCAAAATAAGCTCTGTACAAAGAAAACCTCATGACTCGGAGTGCTCGTGTCAGTTTTATGTCAACTTCTATGTTCATCAAGGTTCACTCGGTGCAGAGCTAAGAACTCTCAGTAAGGAGATCAAAGTGGTTGGAATCAATCAAATATCCATCCTCCAAAAACTTGAAAGTACTCCTTGTGAAAATCAGCACTACCGGTGGGCATCATCTGAGGACTGTTCCATTATATCACACACTAAATTGCTTCTGGGAAAAGTATTATGTGATCTTTCATGGTTAGTTGTTACCACAGCTTTAAAGAATGTTTCAATCCGCGTAAGATCTCTACAAGACAAGCTAGTGTATCAAGTTTTGGGAAGGGATAATGTTAGCACTTCATTGAACAATGAGTCTCACATTGATGTTGTGAGTTTCAAAACTGACAAAGGCATGTTAGTACCCATTGTTTCTCAAGTAGCTACACTTAAAACCAAGAGGGTTGATCCTGAACAGGAATCCCATGAAGATAAAGAATCACCATCTTACAATGTCGAGGGCTTACGGCGTTCCAAACGTCGGAATGTACAACCTGAGCGTTACCTTGGTTGCGAAAAAGTTTCCCAGATTGATGTTGGTTCTTTTAGAAACTTACCACCAGTTAAGATAGACACTTGGAAAGATGATGATATTGATCATGAAATGCATATACCATTAGCTGGTCTGTTTAGTTCACAAAAGAAGTGTCTAGAAGGGGATACTGACAATCATCAAAAGGTCAAGAAGATGAGTACATGCAGGGAGCTTGTGGTGTACAAAAGGAAGAAGACTAAATCTCAGAAAGTGAAGTCAGGAGGTGATGATCAGAATGAACATCAAAATCATCCGGCTATTATTCCTCTTCCTGCTCAACATGATCCGGTGGAAGTTATGCATTGTGATGATCTAAATGACAAGGTTACTAGAAGTTATGGTAATGAATCCTCTGAAATTTCTTCCAAGTATCATCATCTAACTGGTACCACTTCAAAGAAGAACGATATTAAATTGTTAAATTTTGAGTCTCATTATCATGCTGCAAAGTCAGATGGTGGAGAAAAGAGTGATGATTTGTCATCGAGATATCATTATAGTTATGGCGCCCCTAAGTCACAGAGGAAGGGTTTAAGTGATCTGGATGATATGGTGAATCTTGGAAATAAATGGGAAGGGATTGGTTCCAGTAAAGTAGTTAAAGGGAAAAAACACCGTACAACATATTTAGGAAGTAGAGATCATGGAGAAGAAAAGAGATACAATTATAAAGACAGATCCTTAAATGCAGCTGCCTACAAGGATTTGATAAATTCATACTTGAAGAATATTAATACAAGACCAACCAATGAAGAACCAGCTATTGCTGACCAGTGGAAGCAAAGCGAAACACCAAGCAGCATTGGGCAAAAGACAGAAACTGAGGTGCTCGGCAAAGAGGATGCAGAAGAAGAATCTGAAATGGATATGCTGTGGAGAGAACTGGAAGTGTCATTGGCATCATGCTATCTAGAAGAAGACACAGAGGTATGTGTCAATTTGGCCTTTGATTTCCCCTATTTGTTTTTGTTTTGTTTTTCCTAAGGCTAATTCTGTTCAACTATTTAATCAGGATTCAAATGCTGCTGTTTTCACTGAGACTCTGGAAAATCCGAATGCAGGTTGTCCTCATGATTTCAGAATGAATGAAGAAATTGGAATTTACTGCTATAGATGTGGCTTTGTGAGCACTGAGATCAAATATATTACACCCCCCTTTGTAAGTGTAGTTTAAAACATAAAAAAATCTCCTTGAGTTTGTTTGCTCTTAAGTGAATTTATCTGTAATTTTCTTCTATGCATGTATTGGTGGTCAGTTGGTCATTTGTTCGAATCCTGAAATAGTTGTTTTGCATATGCCTGGGGTATGTTTGCATACAATGACCCTCCCCCATACCTTCACAAAGCGAGGATTATGGCTATGTAACCTTGTGACATGACTACGTAGCTGAGCTGTTCAATTTATGAGAAAGGTTCATAAAACTTGGCTAATTGTCACATGTAAATTGGACAGGACCATGAACACACCATGGTCTTCGATAATACAATAATTTCTCCAGCAGGTGACCACAGTCACAACTCGCAAGGCTACTAACTCACTGTTGCATCAACTCACCATCTTGATGCATAATGCATTAGGCAGATATTTTTTCTGTTTGCAAAATCTATCATAGAATTTATACATGATATTAAGCTCATTCCCCTGTTTTGGGATAATTTGTCTATCTCCCCAATCTGTATCTGATTAACTTCTTGTTATTGTAGATTCAACATTCAGTGCGGCACCAAGAGGAGAAGCAGAGCCCTGAAGAAGGTTCCAAGACCAAGGCTGATGAAGACGATGACATCGATCTCTTGCCAGCTCTTGACTCTCCAGAGAAACCCGTGTCTCAAGAAAATGATAACGTTTGGGTGTTAATTCCCGAACTTAAAGCAAAGTTGCACGCCCACCAGAAGAAAGCATTTGAGTTTCTTTGGCAAAACATTGCAGGGTCCATGGACCCGGGATTGATGAAAGCAGCATCCAGAAGAAGAGGTGGCTGTGTGATATCCCATACTCCTGGAGCGGGAAAAACATTTCTCATCATCGCTTTTCTTGTTAGCTACTTGAAGTTATTCCCAGGGAAAAGGCCACTAGTCCTTGCTCCAAAGACAACACTCTATACCTGGTACAAGGAATTTATCAAGTGGGATATTCCTATACCAGTGTATCTGATTCATGGTCGTAGAACCTACCGTGTATTCAAGCAGAAATCATCGGTTGTTATTCCTGGAGTTCCTAAGCCCACTGATGATGTCAAGCATGTTTTGGATTGCCTTGAGAAGATACAAAAATGGCATTCACACCCGAGTGTTCTGATCATGGGTTATACTTCGTTTTTAACATTGATGCGAGAAGATTCGAAGTTTGCACACAGGAAATATATGGCTAAGGTATTGAGGGAAAGCCCCGGGATCATGGTGCTGGATGAAGGGCACAATCCTAGAAGCACCAAATCTAGGCTGAGAAAAGTTTTGATGAAAGTGCAGACAGAACTGAGAATACTGCTTTCTGGTACATTGTTTCAGAACAATTTCTGCGAGTACTTCAACACTTTGTGCTTGGCAAGGCCAAAGTTTATTCATGAAGTACTGAAAGCGTTGGACCCGAAATACAAGAGGAAAGGGAAAGTGGCAAAGAAAGCGAGTCATTTATTAGAGTCGCGAGCTAGAAAATTCTTCTTAGACCAAATTGCTAAGAAAATTGACTCAAGTAATGGTAGGGAGAGGCGGCAGGGTCTAAAGATGTTGAGAAATGTGACAAATGGTTTCATTGATGTGTATGAAGGTGGGAGTTCTGATGGTCTACCTGGTTTGCAAATTTATACATTGCTGATGAATTCAACTAATACACAGCACGAGATTTTGCATGAACTGCACAAGAAAATGGCCAAAGTCAATGGATACCCACTGGAGTTAGAGCTTTTGATAACTCTAGGTTCAATACATCCTTGGTTGGTGAAATCAGCAGTATGTGCTGAGAAATTTTTCACTCCGGCGCAATTGATGGACCTAGAGAAATGCAAGTTTGATCTGAGAAAAGGGTCCAAAGTAAAATTTGTTTTGAGCCTTATCTACCGGGTTGTCAAGAAGGAGAAGGTTCTTATATTTTGCCACAACATTGCACCTGTTAAGTTATTTGTGGAATATTTTGAGAAGTACTTTGGATGGACAAAAGGTAGGGAAGTGTTGGTGCTAACTGGGGAACTAGAGCTGTTTGAAAGGGGGAGAGTGATGGACAAGTTTGAGGAGCCTGGTGGAGTAGCAAAGATACTACTTGCTTCAATCACTGCTTGTGCTGAAGGCATTAGTTTAACAGCTGCTTCAAGAGTGATCATGTTGGACTCAGAGTGGAACCCTTCAAAAACAAAGCAAGCCATTGCCCGTGCCTTTCGCCCCGGTCAGGAGAAAGTTGTTTATGTTTATCAGCTCTTGATGACAGGTTCATTGGAGGAAGATAAGTACAAAAGAACCACTTGGAAAGAGTGGGTTTCAAGCATGATCTTCAGTGAGGCCTTTGTGGAGGACCCTTCTCAGTGGCAAGCTGAGAAGATTGAAGATGATATACTCAGGGAAATGGTTGCGGAGGACCGGTCTAAATCATTCCATATGATCATGAAGAATGAAAAAGCTTCTACCAACAAATAAAAGGTAAATACTAAATACTCTTTTACCTATGAAAATCAAACATCTTTATCTATCCTATATTGTCCCCGAGTGGATTATGTGCATTAAATCTCTTACATTTGCAATTGTCTGCAATTTGCATACTATTTAGGCTTGTATTATAACATTCAAATTTAGGATGGAACATGCATTATGTTTAACCAACCTTTGTGATTTTACACAATGTTCTTCAGCGTATGGGACATTTCTAAATGTTCATCCTTGATTACCACAGGCAGCTGATCTAGAGTCACACCTAGATGATTAATTATAAGCTGATAGGTTACTGTTTAGCAAATCTTTTAAATATGCAAATTTGGTTCTTGGATAAATGAGAAGGTAAAAATGTATAATTGCAAATGTGTTAAAGAGGTATTTCAATTCAAATCACTAGTGAATGCACCTTAATTAAAAATGAATAAATTAAAGGAAACAAATTCATATCACACTTGCCTTGCTCAACACAGGACCATCCGAAGCAGCAAGAGCATCAATAAGGGACGCAACCCCACATGTCAATTCTCAACAAGCTTCTTCAAAGTGTATGACACGGCTTCCTCCATATCCATTTAGTTTTCAGATCTTTCTAATCAAGTAGCTAATTAAAAATTTTATTCCAGACAATTTTACAACTTTTTTTTTAAAAAAAATACTGTACCGGTGAATTATTGAGACCAAAAAGGAAAAAAGGGGCATTGAATTCTAATCACTTTTATTTATTTTATTTCTAAGCTTTTTCTTAATTCTTCAAGTGATTAACTCCTATTTCAGTTGTAAATTATAAAATAGGATGACTAGTACGGCCATTTACACTAAGAACAAGGGTTTATGTAAGTGGTAGTTGTTGTGTTCTTTAACTTTAACTAAGTGATTCAGTATTTGAATCATGATTAATTATTAAGTATGAAATAAATTATGTTAAAAAAAATATTTATTTTGTGTATGTTTATAGTTTTTAACAAAAATTAATTACTCGTTTTGATAGAATTACTTCGTACCAATTTGATAATAAAATAAAAGTAGGACCATTTACTTATCAAATATATATTGAGGAACGAGAAATTGTTTTTTTAAAAATATCAATGTGTAATTTATACCATAGGGTTATATTGAAACGATTTTTCTTTAAATCATAAATAGTTTTTGTTAGAATTTTATCAGCGCACAATATAAACCAAACACATATTATATTCAGCAAAAGCAAAATAAAAGAGATAAAGAACAACACAAGAGAATTTACTTGGTTCAGTAACTAGGATAAAATCCTTGTTACCTACATCCAAGGGCAAAGAACCTATAGCCTCTTTTATTAACACTAATAGTAAGAACAATTAAAACAACATTCCTCAGTAATTACATGGCTAAACTATCAACAAGAACAAAGCCTAAAATATACAGGTAAGCAAGAAAACAAGATTTATAGGGTACAAAAGAGAATCACTCTTTATCAATGTCAAGACCAGACATTACCCAATCTTCTACTCTTCTCTCAACCAGTTCTTTACAGAGAACAGACTCAAGAACACCAACAGGATTAAACCCGAGAGAGAAAGAACCTCCACCTGCAATACCACAATAACAGGAACGCAAAACACAGACCACAGAACAACATATATCATCATCACTCAGTTTTTCCTCACCACGCTCAAGATTTGTGCAGAAATAGCAAACACTAGCAGAGCTAGGTTATAGAAGAAAAACGCAAGATGAAAAGAGAGAAAATAAGGAAGCTTCTGGAGTCACTTTCTAAAAGGAAGTGTAAAAGCCAAATAAAAGGAACATGCAGTTTTTAACTTTAGTGCAAAAGCTTTTTATATACTAAGCCAATATAACAAAACTCACCGTTTCACTTAAAAGGCAACAGAAAAGTCTACTTGGGCTTCACAAGGCCCAACAAACTCCACCTTGAAGCACAAGAAGACATAACACAAACAAAAACAGACAAGGGACTACAAGTTCAATGCCAACACAGAGGACCCTAAGACACTAGGACACAAGAAAACAGAACAAACATATTAAAGAGAAACAGAACAGAACCTACAAAACCAGAAATTTCATTAGTAATTTCCAAAACAAATTAGAACAGAAATAACAGAGATAAGAGAAAGAAATCACTGTTGTTGAACCTTTAACAATTTCAAAGCATCCTGTAATTTGTTAACAGGTACAACTTTAGTCAAAATATCAGCTGGATTGCACACAGTAGATATTTTCTCCACCTTCACCTTATCACCTGCAATAACATCTCTAATAAAATGTAGTCTAACATCAATATGTTTAGTTCTTTCATGATAAGCACTACTCTTAGATAAATGAATAGCACTTTGTGAATTACACATAATCTGTGGAATTCCATCACCTAATCTAAGTTCATAAAGTATTCCTTTCAACCATAGTGCCTCTTTTACAGATTCTGACAGGGTCATATACTCAACTTCAGTAGTAGACAGAGCTACTACATGCTGAAGATTTGACTTCCAGCTAACCACATTTCCACCAACAGTGAAAACAATACCAGATAAAGACCTCCTTTTGTCTAAATCTGCAGCATAGTCAGAATCACAATAGCCTTTCACAGAAAAATCATTAGATTCATTACCAGTAAAATTCAAACAGAAATCAGAAGTGCCATTAAGGTATCTCAGAATCCATTTCACAGCATTCCAATGATCTTTTGAAGGATTACTCATGAATCTACTCACAACACTAACAGCATATGCAATATCAGGTCTAGTACTAATCATTGCATACATTAGGCTTCCAACTGCATTACAATATG
>PYAF01000356.1:1601711-1648633 GCA_007407185.1 Glycine tomentella
AAATCATTAGATTCATTACCAGTAAAATTCAAACAGAAATCAGAAGTGCCATTAAGGTATCTCAGAATCCATTTCACAGCATTCCAATGATCTTTTGAAGGATTACTCATGAATCTACTCACAACACTAACAGCATATGCAATATCAGGTCTAGTACTAATCATTGCATACATTAGGCTTCCAACTGCATTACAATATGACACATTTTTCATATAGGCAGATTCATCTTCATTTAAATCACCACATACAGATTTTAAATGAAAATGAGTAGCTAATGACAAGCTAACAGATTTACAGAGATGCATAGAAAAGAGTTTAACAACCTTTTTAACATACACAGCTTGTGATAAAGATAAGGTTCTTTCTTTTCTATTTCTAACTATGTCCATACCTAAGATTCTCTTAGCAGGACCAAGAATTTTCATATCAAATTCCTTCAGCAACATCTCTTTCAATTTGTTAATACACTCAATATCATGAGAAGCAATTAGCATGTCATTCACATATATCAACAGATAAGTATATTTATTTCCATTATCTTTCTTATAATATACACAATGATCATACTTACTTCTAATAAATCCATGTGAAAGAACAAAATCATCAAACCTTTTATACCATTGTCTATGTGATAACCCTCATGGTGGCGCGGTTGGCGCCAGATTCCGCGCTGATAGCGCCAGGATTGGCCAGCAGAAAACCCTGAGTAGGGTGTGGTGCTGATAGCACCAGGTCCAGCGCTGATGGCGCCAGCATCTCTGGAATTTGACGCTCAGGGCGCCAAAGTCACGCGAAGGGCGCTAGGGGTTTTCCAAACCGCGTGGATAGCGCCATAGGTGGCGCGGATGGCGCGGGTAGTGGTCTGGAAAACCAAGTTTCCCTGGGATTCCACGCAGTCAGCGCTAGGTGTGGCGCGGATGGCGCCACAGGTCAGGGGAGGTATGGCGCGGATGGCGCTAAGTTGGTGCGGGTAGTGCAAAGGGTTCTAGAAGTTGACGCTGGAGGCGTGGGAGTGGCGCTGGTGGCGTCACATAAACCGCCATGCTGGCGCGGTTAGCGCCAGGGCTGGCCCAATATATAAGGGCAGTCGCGTTTTCTGAAGAAGAAAACTTCTTCTTCTTCCTCCTTAAGCCCAACCTCCATTTCTGAGGAAACCAAGCTTTCTAGGACCTTATATATCAGCCTAAACACCTCCCTACAACCTAGAAACTAGTTTTAACAGATCAGAAAGCTAAAATCCTTCATCCTTTCATTTGGATTGAGCGGAATCCATTACCCCAGAGAAACCTCTGCAACTTGAGTTTGGTGAAGAACCGTGGCTTGGGCAGGACACCAGAGCTTGGGAGAGTTGTCCTTCAGCCTTCTAGATCGCCACTGAGGTAAGAAACTCAAGTTTCTACGGTTGGTTTTGTTTATGGAGTTTCTCTGGCTTTTGTGATTTATAGTGGTCTGGGGATAGAATTAGCCCAGGATTCTGTAGAGAATCTTGTTTAACATTGCTTAGTGATGAAGGATTAGCTTTCAGTTTGTGATTTGATGAATGCTGGTTTTGGCTCTAGGTTGTGCATGTGTGACTTGGACTGAGTCACTTGATATTGAGACATGCAAGAGCCATGATGATGGGCTTGTTGTGCCTGAGAGGCCATGAGAATGGTGTCTTGTGAAATAGACCGTCCAAGCCTTTATGGAAATCCTTGAGTTATTGGATTGTAAGAGCTGTAAAGCTCATTGTGTATGGCTGTGTTGAGTCTGTGGTGACTCTGAGGCCATGGTGAATCTGATAGGGACCACTGAGGGTCTATGAAAGGGCTTGTAGCTGATGAGCCGAGAAACCTTAAGTTGTGGACTGATAGAAAGGATTGTGGTTCCTTTCTTTCTGGCAGTAATAACTGCTTGATGAGCTTATGCATGATTGGATGCTTGAATGGTCTGTGATATATGTGTTTGTATGCCATGATAGGACTGGATACTGTGGGTGTCAAAGAAGCAGACCATCATTCGAGGATTGGAGCTGTAGGTACAGCTTAACAGGTAAGCTCATCGTTCTGGGAATTAGTCCCTTGCTCTTGTTTGCCACCAAGTAGGTGATGGTGGTATTTTTATGCGATGAATATGTATATGTTGTATGTGCAAGGCCATGGGGGCCTAGTTTTGATGATGGAAATGGATTGGACATCAGAATGGTGTCAGAATATGAATATGTTCTAGCCTAGTGTGTGCTGGGCTGAATTGATGAACCCTAGGATAGACACCGAGATGGTGGGAGGGTTTTTTAGCACCTGAGGTGTCAGGTGCGGGGCCTTGGGCCTCTAGATGGATGAACACTGTGAGAGTGTTCTGAAATGTGTTAAGGACCATGAAATGGTCAATGCTGGACTCTATAGGATACTGGATTTGGTATCAGGCTAGTCGAGGTTCCCTAGCCAGAGGAAGAGTTTGAGGACTCCCTAGAATAGCTGAGATTCCTTGGGAGGTGCCACTGCTCTCTGCCTAAAGTCCTAAGGATGGATTGCCTGTATGGATGTTCCTCCTCAGGCAGAGATAATGAATTGGAAAGTCCTGAGTGGTTATCCGCAGGCCAGTTTCTGTGAAAGTCCTGGGAGATTGAGTGCCTCCTGTGTGAGATGATCTCTCTCAGGCAGAGGATTGACGTCTTGGGATATTGAGTGCCTCCTGTGTGAGATGATCTCTCTCAAGGCGTGTGATTGGGAAATCCTGAGGGATGAGTGCCTCCGTTGTGGGATGATCTCTCTCAGGTAGCGATTTGATAGTCTGAGAGATGGAGTGCCTCCTTCGTGAGATGATCTCTCTCAGACCGTGATTGGAAGTCCTGAGGGATTGAGTGCCTCCTGTGTGAGATGATCTCTCTCAGGCAGTGGATTTTGGAAGTCCTGAAAGATGAGTGCCTCCAGTGTGAGATGATCTCTTTCAGGCATATGTTTGTGAGGGTCCTGGAGGTGATTGCCCTATATGGATGTTCTTGCCCAGGCCTGACTGTATACAGATATGTTGTATCTCTAAGAGAAGGCATTCCGAGGGGATCAGGGCCTAGAACCTCTTAGATGAACTATATTTGGATTTCTAAAGTCCTGAGTTGAGGGATTCCTCAGGCAACATGTGTATGTGAGAAGTCCTGGGTCGATGACTCAGGCAATGTTTGTTTTGATAGATGAGGCGATGCCTCTGGTATGAAAGTGTCCAGTGGTAAACACTGATATGATAGTACCTCTGTGAGACTGTGTTTGAGATGGCTTACGAGCCAGTATGAGGTGAGACACCTCTGATGCTGATGGCATCCAGTAGTACCCAGAGAGTTGGGATATGTGTGGAAGCCGGGATGATGTCCTGGGCTTTCTTATGATATGTTTTTGGGTATGCTTGGAGGTGAGCCAGGGTAAGGGAGAATCTCCCAGAACCCTGAGTTTACTGAGACGTATGTCTCACCCTGTGTGGGGTTTGTGGTTTTCAGGTGTTTCCTCTAGTGGAGAGAAGAGGCCTCAGGACAGGATGCCCTAGCTGTGTTTGCTGGAGTGGTCATGGGCTGCAGTTGAAGATCAGAAGACCTTGTAAATGTAATGCCTTGATTTTTAAGCATGTAATTAAGCTTAGATTAAGCTCATGATTAAGGTTAATCAATATGCTTGAGGGTATTCAGAGAAAAGCTTGAGAAAGAGTTGAGAAACCTGTTTTGAACATGTGGCGCGGATGGCGCCAGGTTCACGCGATCAGCGCCAGGTCCTCTGGCCTATGGCGCGAGTAGCGTCAGGTTGGCGCGAGTAGCGCCACAGTCTCTGGAACTTGACGCGATTAGCGCCAAGGTGGCGCGAGTGGCGCCATGGATCTGGAGTTTGGCGCGATCAGCGCCAGAGTGGCGCGGTTAGCGCCATAGTCTCTGGAGTTCCACGCGATTGGCGCGGGAGCGGTGCGATCCGCGCGGGACTTCGGGCAGCTTTATATAAGAGGGCTTTTGGGACGAAAATGGAGGAGAGGAAGAGAGAGAAACCGCCATTGATGAGTTACAGAGCTTTTTAGTTCCTTCATTGTTCATCTAAACACCTCTGACCCAACTGAGAAAGTGATCAGAGCCCCGAGATAAGTGTTTTACCCCGATTGATTCGTGAGAATCGTCGATAAATAGTGAGATTTGATTTCTCTGAGAGAACCTTGAGAGCTCGGAGGTTAAAGGCGAAGGAAGCCTTGATTGAGCTAGCCATCTGAGGGAAAGTGATTCCCTGGTGTTTCTGAACATCGCAGAGGTAAGAAACTCGAGCTCTAACCGTTGGTTCTGTGTATTGAATTTTGAGGTTTTGGGGTAATCTTGCGGGGTGTTTTTAGAGGTGTTTGAGCCGTTATTCGGCTAGAACTCTGTAGAGTTTTGTACTCAGATGGGTATTCTGAAGGAGTTAGAGCCTTGAATCATCATTACTGATGAAGTTTGATTTTGGCTCTGAGTCAGTATTAGCAGAGATAAAAGGTTGACTAGATGACTAGTCTGGACCTTAGAGCAGTTGACAAAGTTGCTCATGAGAAAGTATAGATGAGGTTTATGAGGTTAAACTGCTGATACTGAGGTTTTGGTATTGAGAAGGCTTAAGCAGGAAATGCTTTGTATTAGCCTGATCAGAGTCTTTGCAGAGATTCTGTAGCCTCGTACAGGCTGAGAGAGATCCTATGGAGGATCAGAGGATCACTTGTAAAGTGATTAGTGTATGTTATAGGAAGGATGAGAGTTTCCTTTCGTTTGAACGGCTTAGAACCGTGTTTGATGCATTGTATGCTTGTTCTTGTGTAGGACGTGAGCGTGAAAGCTCTGGTGGTGTTGACCACGAGACCGGGAGAGCCGGTGAGCTGTCTAGAGCAGGTAAGCTCTTGGTGCTTGTTGTGCATCCTTTTCTGTGTTCCATCATACACCAAATGAGGTGATGATTCTATGATACTTGTATGTATGTATGTGACTGGATGTTGACTGATGATCTGATCCCTGGATAGGGAGATTGATGTGAATGAATTGTGGCATGTTTGGTTGAATGTGAAACCTGTATATACATGCTGTGTTTGATTGGTATCCTATTGTAGTAGGATAGATGATTGAGATTGAGAAAGACCTGGTGAGAGATGAGCCTGTGATACACAGAGGAGCCTCCTACGTGGAGATGTGCCTATGTACACAGAGGTAGCCTTTCCCAGGCAATTGTATTGAACTAGAGGATGAGATGGCCTTGTGATACATAGAGGAGCCTCGAGATAGAGATGTTCCTATGTACATAGAGGTAGCCTCACCAAAAGGAGATGTACCGGATATATAGATGAGATGTACCTATATATCTAGAGGAAGCCTCCGCTAGGAATACATGCAAGAGATGTGCCGAGTATATAGAAGTAGCCTCCCTGAGAGGAGATGATCCTATATACTGAGATGTAGCCTCTGCATGACAGTTATTGATGTGATGAATGGCTTTATGCCATGAGTATGCCTTGATTTTGGCTGATGAGTAAGTTAGTGTTTCACTGATACTGTTTATGATTGTGGTTGAAACATATCTGTGTTGTCAGTGAACCAGGGGAAGGAAATACCTTCAAGGACCCTGAGTTTACTGAGATGTTAAATCTCACCCCGTTTGTGGGACTTATGATGCAGGTGATTCACCAGGAGGAGCAGATAGATCCCAAGGCAAGAGGCCTATGCAGGGATAGCTGCTGTGTGTGTATACCTTAGGCTAGATGAGGAGAGAATGTGGCTCTGATATTTTTGTACTTGGCCTTGGGTTTTGATTTTGTTATACCCTGAGGGGTTATTTGTACAGTTTTGTATCTAACCAGAGATATATGTATATTCGCCATATTATATGTACAATGTAGGGTTAGGGTGTGTGTGTACACCCATAGTTCTATACATATTTTGATGTACGACCCGATGTGGTCTTGTTTTGAGCATGTATATGTACAGATTCTGATATTGTATAAAAGTATATTCCTCCTGAGTAACCCTGTTTTAGTTTTATGTTTTCTGCCTATGTTATTATATGTTCTGCTATCTGGATCATTAGGGGGCTTGTTTATGATATTTTGTATGTGGTTTTATATTCCATGCATAATGACATCATGAAATTCGATTCTATCGCTTCCGCACTGCGTTTAGTTAACGCTGATAGTGCGCTTATGATATTATTAATAATAACACGTCTGGGGTGTTACAGTCTAGGTGCCTGTTTTAAACCATACAGGGACCTTTTCAGCAAGCAAACTTTGTTCTCAGAACCTTTTTGTATGAAGCCTTCTGGCTGCTCCATATAGATCTGTTCATCTAGACTACCATGTAAAAAAGCAGTTGTAACATCAAGTTGTTCTAATTCTAAATCAAGAATAGCAACAACAAATAAAATAAGCCTAATAAAAGTATGTTTTACCACAGGAGAGAAAATTTCAGTATAATCAATTCCTTCTACCTGTGAGTAGCCTTTGGCTACCAGCCTGGCCTTATACCTGGCTTTCTCCAATCCTGGAACATCAGGTTTCAGCTTGAAGACCCACTTGCATCCAATGATCCTTTTATCTTTGGGTCTGTCCA
The DNA here is from genome assembly GCA_007407185.1 of Glycine tomentella. Taxonomy (NCBI): domain Eukaryota; kingdom Viridiplantae; phylum Streptophyta; class Magnoliopsida; order Fabales; family Fabaceae; genus Glycine; species Glycine tomentella. The sequence goes on from PYAF01000356.1 coordinate 1,608,280, forward strand.
CAAGAACCCAAGTCATATTCTTCTTCAATGAGGAAATCTCATCCTCCATTGCTCTCAGCCATCTCTCTTGAGATTTCATATTGATTGCTTCTTTGTAAGTTGCTGGTTCTTCTTGTTCAACCATTTCAGCAACCTGCAAAGCAAAAACAACAATGTCAGCATGGGCAAATCTATTAGGAGACTTAATATTCCTCCTAACTCTATCTCTAGTCAGAAGATAATCATTGAGGTTGGAGTCCTCTTGATTTTCTTCACTAGTTTGTTGATCATTTGCAAGCTGATCAAGTGTGTCAACTTGATCTCCAGTTTCACCATGATTCTGAACTATTTTAGAATCAATACCAGTGGTGTTCTCCACCTCCAACTGAACATTTCCAGGTTCTTTAACCTGTTCAGTATCATGCACAATATCTTTATAAAATGTCAGTTCATCAAATACAACATTTCTACTAACAACACATTTATTTTCAGATATTAACCAGAGTTTATAACCTTTTATTCCTGTAGGATAACCCACAAAGACAGATTTAAGAGCCCTAGGAGCTAACTTATCATGTTTAGTATGAACATAAGCTAAACAACCAAAAGGTTTCATATAACTCAGGTTAGGAGGCTTACCATACCACATTTTCATGGGAGTTTTGAAATTGATAGCAGATGAAGGTGACCTGTTTATGATATGACAAGCAGTAGAAACAGCTTCTGCCCAAAAAGATTTCTTAAGACCAGAATCAGCAAGCATGCATCTAACTTTATTTAAAATAGTTCTATTCATTCTTTTAGCAATGCCATTTTGCTAAGGTGTTTCAGCACAAGTTCTATGTCTTAAAATACCAAACAATTTGCAGAAATCATTAAATTGGTTATTACAAAATTCCAATCCATTATCAGTTCTTAATGCTTTAACCTTCTTTCCAGTCTCAGTTTCCACTTGGACTTTCCAGTCTTTAAAACAATCAAAAGCTTGATCTTTTTGTTTTAAAAAATAAGTCCAAACACGTCTGGAATGAGAGTCTATCATAGAAAGAAAATAATGACAGCCAGAAAGAGAACTAGGAATGCTAGGTGACCCCCACAAATCCGAGTGTATATAATCCAAGATATTTTTAGTTTCATTCTTTCCTATTTGAAACTTTAATCTCTGAGATTTTCCCAAAACACAAGTTTCACAGAAATCAATAGGAGAAAATGTTTTAAAACTTAAAATACCTTGCTTATGTAACTCTTGTAATCCTTGATTACTAATATGGCCTAGTCTTTTATGCCAAAGAGAAGTCTCACTAGGCTTCCTACTAACACTACAAGACTCAGGTCCTAAAGCTTCTCCATCTAGAAAATACAAATCATTTTCTAACCTCCCTTTCATAAGAACTATAGATCCTTTAACCACTTCTAGAGTTCCTTGAAAACTCCTAAAACTGTATCCACTCCAGTCCTTTTCAGGTGTCATATAGTAGGTACTACCAGAATCCATCACCTACTCTTTCTCATAAGAAGCATCAGACACAGCTAGGACTTCACTATCCTCAAAACCACTAGTCAGATTAGCATAATCTGTCCTATTCCCATTATTTTGACCTTTTCCTTTTTCTAGACAATTATTCCTAATGTGTCCTTCCTTATGACACAGCCAACAAGTCACCTTTCCCTTAAAAGATGACTTATTCTTAGTATTGTTCTTTTCCTTTTCTTTTCCTCGAAACTGACTCTTTTTACTAAACTTCTTTTTAATAAACAGTCCCTCTGCATTGACCTTCTTATTCACTACCATTTCTAGTTCTTTAGACTTTAAGGCTCCTATTACATCTTCTAATAACAAAGACTCTCTTCCATACTTAATAGCAGATTCACATCCTTGTAGGAATCAGGCCAAACATTAAGAAGTATAATAGCTTGGTTTTCATCAGTAATCTTTTCATCAATATTAGCAAGACTAATAGTTATTCTCTTAAACTCATCCAAATTATCATCCAAAGATTTACTAGAATCCATTTTGAATCCAAACAGTTTTTCTTTTAGATAAATTTTGTTTGAGAGAGATTTAGTCATGTACAAAGATTCTAATTTTAACCAAATACCAGCAGCAATAGTTTCACCATTAACTTGTCTAAGAACATTATCACTCAAATGCAGAATTAACAGACTATAGGCAGTTTCAAGTATGTCATATTTATCAGTTTCAGATAAAGATGAGGCTAAATCTTTCTCACCACCAAGTGCTTTCACTTTTGATGTACCAGAACACCCCTCATCTTCTTGCGCCACATGTTGAAGTCTCCTTTTCCGTCAAACCTCTCCACCTCCACTCTGGCTGAACCCATTCTTGAGTGTTCGAGGGTCTGAGGTAGACCTTAGCACCAAAGCCTGAAATACACAAAGAAGACAGGAACACAAGAACCAACCAAAGCTCTGATACCACTTGTTAGAGTTTTATCAGCGCACAATATAAACCAAACACAGATTATATTCAACAGAAGCAAAATAAAAGAGATAAAGAACAACACAAGAGAATTTACTTGGTTCAGTAACTAGGATAAAAATCCTTATTACCTACATCCAAGGGCAAAGAACCTATAGTCTCTTTTATTAACACTAATAATAAGAATAATTACAACAGCAATCCTCATTAATTACAAGGCTAAACTATCAACAAGAACAAAGCCTAAAATATACAGGTAAGCAAGAAAATAAGATTTACATGGTACAAAAGAGAACTACTCTTTACCAATGTCAAGACCAGACATTACCCAATCTTCTACTCTTCTCTCAACCAGTTCTTTACAAAGAACAGCCTCAAGAACACCAACAAGATCAAACCCGAGAGAGAAAGAACCTCCACCTGCAATACCACAGTAACAGGAACGCAAAACACAGATCACAGAACAACCTATATCATCATCACTCAGTTTTTCCTCACCACGCTCAAGATTTGTGCAGAAATAGCAAACCCTAGCAGAGCTAGGTTACAGAAGAAAAACGCAAGATGAAAAGAGAGAAAATAAGGAAGCTTCTGGAGTCACTCTCTAAAAGGAAGTGTAAAAGCCAAATAAAAGGAACTTGCAGTTTTTAACTTTAGTGCAAAAGCTTTTTATATACTAAGCCAATATAACAAAACTTACAGTTTCACTTAAAAGGCAACAGAAAAGTCTACTTGGACTTCACAAGGCCCAACAGTTTTTATTCTCAGCAATACCTCATTCAATAATTTAAAAAAAGCACAAGAAGTGCTACAAAGAGAATAAATAGTTACAAAAGAAACAAGCCACTGTCATGTACGGATATAATTCTGGTTAGTATACCAGCAGTTCAAGAATGAAACACAGACTATCTAGTACTGACCAAATCAAATCTTTTCCTATACAAACAGTGGTTGATTGTATAACAGAAGATTCGATTTCAGCTAAATATAACCTTCTAAATTCCTGTTCCATCTACATCATGGTTTTAATTTACGATCACATGCAATCACGGTTACATTGAGTCTGAAAACCTTTATATTGCGGGTAATTGCAGGAAAATGTGACTGATGCAGCTGCAATTACGATTGCGTTGCGGTAAGTTAAAATACCTTATTTAAAACCATGATTCTACACGTATACCTTACATCTACAAAACAATCAAACAGCTTCCCGAACTCACTTGCCATTGTTAGTAGGAGAAGCGAAAGTTCTTTTGATATACCTTGAGCCAAGTCCAGAGGATGAACATAGTTCTATTTTCTGCCGTACTTGCTCTTTGTCTGCATGTTGGCCTTCAAAAATAAAGCAGGAAAGAAGTTGTTACTCGAACGTTCAGAATCCAAATCCTTCTCTGAATATGGGTTTAGTCAAATATTAATCATATTAGAGATAATTTTTTTATCGGCATGTTAGAAGATAATTTAGAGACGAGAATTGCTTCTTTGTCATTAACTTGGGGTCACAAGAATTTTAATGACGCTCTTATAAATAAATAAAAAAATGCTTATAAATTGTTTTGTTATTAACTTTAATTTTTCTTGTAGTGTAATCCTTCCAATTTTATCATTTTTTTAAAAAGAAATTGACAACATTCAATAACTTTTTTAATCTTCTTTCAAAATAATAAACAACTTTTATTTTGATCATTTAATTAAATGAATATTAATATATAGTATATTATTTTCTGATGCAAATCATATAACACATTAGCTGGGTTAATTTGTGACAAGGCAGGTCCTTTCTGTATTTCCATAATTATTTTTTTACCTACTCAATAATGTAAAATTACATTCTAAATTAGTCTTTTTCAAATATAAAGTTATATTTCGCAAAAGCTATTTCAGAATGTAATTTCACATTGCATAATAGCCTTTTTGAAAGATTAAAAAACTGCAGAAAATCAATTTGAAGGTAGAAAGCAATGAAAATGGCCTTATGTTAATTGCTTAATTGCTGAGATTGCAGATGAAGTGATCGTCGACGAAAGGTCTACAAAAGAGTTGGTTATCTTTTTTGTTTGAAAGATGATATAGGGAAACGTTACACGTATCATTATATTATGCATATAATATTTTTCATATATGTCACGCATTATTATTTATGTATTTTATTTTTCCTGTTTTCATTCTAAAAAAATGGCGTTAATTTGATAACATGAGAGCTAGGAATGCGTAAACTATGTATTTTTTTATATTAATAACAACTGTAATTACTTGATATAGAACTTAATTATATTCAAGACTCTTTATTCCTTTCAAGAATGTATTCAACTCGTCAATTCCTACAAATTGAACATGCATTGTCAATTGAGTTACACCGTTAAGTAAAATTATATATGCCTAAACCATATAAAATTCCACATTGAAAATATAATTATTGCACAAGTTTTTTAATTAGAAGCAACGGCACTTACATTATGCTAAATCGTTGCTAACTTCCTAACATCCAAGTGCTTTTAAAACTTTACCGCGATTATCTAGATATATACTATATTATTTGAATGATACATGGACTTCATTCATTTTTTCCCTTAAAGTTATATACTTATATACGAACCCAAAAACCAAAAGTACATAATTTACTTGAGCCAAAATAAAAATGCATTTATATCTTAATTTATATAAATAAGAATTTAATTTTTATTTATACTGTCGGTCTAAAATTGTTATACAATGAACACAACAAGAATTATGATAAATATATCTTTTAATTAAGATGATTTTTATAAAATAAGTAAATTTAATATAAATAATAGCTTATGATTGAATGATGACGTATAAATTATTTACTTTATTAAGAATGTATTAGTTCTTTTAAAAAAACATGTATTGATTTTTAAAGTTATCCAGTGTAAGTTTCATCAACTTTTTACAAATGTAGTTTTATTTTTACGAAAAAAAAACGTTTTTCTGATTATGTAACGACATTACATAATGAAATAATGGACTAATTATGTCTATCCCTTTCAAAAAAAAAAGTACGTGGTTTAATTATTGAATAAATGGGAGAGAGAAAAATCCAAGTTGGCAAAAGTTGGTGAAAATTTGGAAGAAAATTATGAGAACCAACAATAAAAGTTTCACTTGATGGAATGTTAGAAATGTTGCATGAGTAAATTAAATGAAAAATCAAACTCTAATAAAAGATTGATATTTTTTTACGAGGAAAAGTGTGTTAGGCAAGTCACTCTTTTTTTTTTTTTCTTTCTTTTTTGAGGAAAAGGCAAGTCACTCTAGAAGTGATGGATTGACTCATCAAAAATCTGTCAAAATTGAAAAAATATTTTGTTTTAAAAAAGAAAACTCAATTCATCAAACCAATCTAACATACACAAAAATATTAAAAAGTAGTAAGATGAAATTAATAATTATTGTGATAGACACTTTTATAACATCATATATCCATCATAATAATTATTAACTTGTTATATAATAATAACACAAAATATGGCCTTCACTCACTTTGAAAATATATCAAATTTAACTTCTAAAATCCAAATCCTTTCAGTTAACTTGAGGTTATTACCTTGAACACTTTTACAGTAATTAAGATTTGATTTTAGTAAAAGGAGTTAATTCCTTTCAAAATAATGAAATCTCAGTTTAAACCTTTGTAGTGTACGGCTACATTTCAAATAAAATTGTCTCTTTTAAAAGACAATTATGAAAAATATATAAACACTTTTACAACGTGATATATTTTATGTGTATTTCCCGATCATGCCGACTAGCTTCTTTACGTCAAAACTAAACACGGGAAAAATATCCCGTGATTTTAAAATTATTTGCACTAAATATATAATATACCACTTGAACAATGTCACTATCAACTTGTTGGTATGCCGGAGTTTCTAGACTGTTCTTTCAAACATGATCTATTTCCAAAGATGCCCTACGAATTAATGCACGGTTTTTGAGTTTTGAGTTTTGATTTATAAACAAACAGAAAATGAACCAAAAGAAAAAAAAAAGAAACAAAAGGAAAAATACGAAAGAAACGAGAAAAAGGACACACAGCAACGACTAGAGTCAATCAAATTTGAACAAGGAAAATCAAAATGGCGATAAAAATACAAACACTATTGATTATTTAAATAAAGATAGTTTTACTTTTAATAAGACGGCGAGGCCAAAGAAAAGTTTGGTGGATTAAGTAACAATAATTTTAAGCAACTTAACAAAAAAATATTAATATGTGGAGTGGCAAAGTTGAAGTTTGGGAATAAAAAATGGTATAATTGACAAAACTTAGTCTAAAGGACAGTTGCAAGTTGAGGATCCACTTGCACGCCTCGCGTAAGGTCCCCGCCTGCTACAATTCAATACTACCAATTATCCCTTCTCTTTCTTTCTTCCTCAAACCACTCCAACTTCACTAATATGGTGTCTTCTTTTTAATTGGATAATCATCACTTTTAATCCTTATACATTTTTTTAACACACTACTCACTATTAGTATGAATTAAAAAATTTAAAATTATATAAGTACCATCCTTTACATAATATACCTCACTCCATTTTCTATAATGTGTTAAAAAGAATGCCTTGAAAAATATATTACTATTACTCCTCTTCTTAAACACACGACTAAAAATTTAATTTTTACATTTATAAATACAAAAGAACACATCTTATATAATGAGAAGTGCTAACAAAATATTATCTAACACATTTTTATTAGCGAATTTTATTATTAATTAAAATTTATTAAAACTATAAAATCAAAAGAAAAATTATTGAATAACAAAATGAAACCTACTAAAGTTTTTAACTTTAATAAATTTTAGTCAATAATAAATAACATGTTTAAGAAAATATATATATTTTTAAAATATATTAGAGGATATATTATCGAACATTTTTTTTATATGTGATTAGAATTTAGAAGTTAGGTTGTTTTGGATACATATATGAAATAATGTTTATTAAGAGATGTTATATTCTTAAATAAATTTCAACTGCTTAAAAGATAACCACTAAATAATAATAAAAAAAAAGTCCAACTTGAATTACAAAAATATTAAGCCAAAACCTTACAAAGCAAGACTAGCCTCTCATCTTCCCACACCCTCCAAATATATATGCTTGCTCATTCAACATCATCTCTATATGCACAAACCACTTTAACATAACATCACAAAACCAATATCTTTGTTTTGGTGGAGTGAAATTCAACGACACATACTTGTATTGTTGTTGCTATCATCATTACATGAACTAGATATGACTTGCCCTCTTCAACTCCACCGATTCAGCCCTGCAACCGACACATCCACCGCCATCGCAAACGGCGCCAACTGTCCAAAGCCAGCACAAACGGCGCCGTCAACGCGCCGTTTATTGGCGAAAGTAGGCCTTAGCGTGACGGAGATGGTTGCTCGGCACCACGCGCACGCGGTGGGACCCAATCAGTGCTGCTCCTTCGTGATCCAGGCGATCGACGCGCCGGTCTCCGCCGTGTGGCAGGTGGTGCGGCGCTTCGACAACCCGCAGGCCTACAAGCACTTCGTAAAGAGCTGCCACGTGGTCGCCGCAGGAGGCGGCGGCGGTAACGACGGCATTGGCGTCGGCGCGCTCCGCGAGGTGCACGTGGTCTCCGGGCTCCCCGCCGTGTCGAGCACCGAGCGCCTCGAGATCCTCGACGACGAGCGTCACGTCATGAGCTTCAGCGTGGTCGGCGGCGACCACCGCCTCAGGAACTACCGGTCCGTCACCACGCTCCACGGCGACGGCAGCAACGGAGGGACAGTTGTCATCGAGTCGTACGTCGTGGACATACCGCCCGGTAACACTAAAGAAGAGACTTGCGTTTTCGTCGACACAATCGTACGGTGCAATTTGCAGTCCCTGGCTCAGATCGCTGAAAATATGGGAAGTTAACACTGAACATTTTCTTTTTTCTGTTCGTGTTTTTTTTTTTTTTTTCGAATACGGATTCGGGTTATGTTTCGTGTTTGAAATAGGTGGGTACCAACACCATTAGGATTTGTTTTTGGAGGACTCAAGGTCAGACGGCAAAGGTTGAAATGAAGAATGTGACATATAATATATGTAGTTCTTTTCTCTTCTTTTATTTTTTTTCCCATTCTAATAGCTGTTGAGTCTGATCGAGTACTGCTAGTGCTTCTTTTGCACCGAATCTGCGGTTGTTGTATCCGTGGTCAATTAGTTTTATTTATTCATCTTGTTTGTTTAATATTGTAAATCCATTTTTATGTACTAGAAGAGGAAGAGAATGTTTCTATTTGAATTAATGCCATACATATGTTGATATTTTAGCTATAGGACCAAATTAGTTTACTTGTCCCGATTTTCCTCCTTTCATTATGACTTCTCTTACTATCTGTTTCAATTTTGATTACAACTGGTCATATATGTATGCATAAAGGACCATGATCCTATGCAATTACAATCATAAAAAACACACACACACATATATATATATATATATATATATATATAATGAGTCTTTAATTTGATTTATAATTGTATAGCAAAGTTTTATTTCAAACTGGACGGATTCTACGGTGTGAAACACAAATAAGTTAGATTTTTATTTCTTTTTTCTTTTTTTCTATCATTTATCAATTTGTTCTTAGTGGTTCTAAGCCAGAAACTTCTCCTCATTCCCACTTCTTTGATGCACCACCGTCGACAACAAAAAATCATGGGGGAGGAAAAAGAGATCATTAGTTCATCACAATTACTCTTTACAAACAACATACTAAACCGAATGAATACCAAAGAAAAGAAGAGAAATCAATCAATAACATCACTTTCTCCAAATTCCTATCTGGAAGTGTTTAATGTGAACCATTGGGAAACCCTATTGCAACAACCAAATCCAAGGGCGAACGAAACCACATCACCATCGCAAACCACAAAAACTCACCGTGAAGCGTGAAGGAGACCGCAAACCACTGCAAATCGCATCACAGGAATGTCGAAACTTTCGTCTACTACCCCGTGCCTCCGCTACCATCGAAGCCAAAAGTGAAGGAGGTGCGCAAGATCGATCATCGGAACGGGGGAGTCTACTCAGAACTATTTCAATCGAAGCCCTTTGTAACCATTGCACTTTTGTCAAACCCATGCCACCACTATATCTCTGTCCATCCTTTGCAATCACCACTGGCCTTCATCGGTTGACAATCTTCGTGGGTTGGAGAGGTAGAACACGTAGGGATGGCAAAATGGGCTTGGTCCACCGGGCCGGCCTGCTTAGCCTGCAAATCAAAAGCGGGTCGGGCTGGCCCGCCCTGCAAAATTGCAGGCCAAACGCAGGGTGGGACGGGTCAGCCCGCTGGGCCTATATTATTTAAATATTAAATATTAAAATTAAATAAATATATTTAACATATTTTGAAATAGGTATATTCTTTTAATTTATACTCTTTTGCACTCTCATAATTAACTTCTAAGTTTTAATATTAAAATGGTTATGATAATGATACTTTCAAATAGTCTTTCATTACTAGCATATTATACTTTTGGACAGTTTATAACCGTAAATTCCATTTGCAAATGATATAATTTTGTGAATTATCACATGACATCATTTATTTAGCATTAATTTTAAATTATTTATTTTTATTTAACTTTGTGTTTTTTTTAATTATCATATTTGTATTTTTTATAATTTTTTTATATTTTATTTTTTAAATTGACTTTTTTATTTTTTTTAAATTTTTGATGCGGGCTGGCCCGTATTAAAGCGGGACGGGCTAGCATTTGTAGCCCACTTTGCAAAAGCGGGCCGGGCTAGCCCGCCTCGCATTTTTTGTGGGCCGGCCCGTTTGCCATCCCTAAGAACACGAAGAGAAAGGAATGGAAGCACAAAGTGTAAGGAATGGAGGCTCGAGTTTGATTTTTTTCTTTAAAAACAAAATTGATATGGTATTATGAATTTTGAGTTGTTGTATATTTTGGCTTGGGATCACTATCGTTGGCTCTTGGTGGTAATGACGGAGTTTGATTCCTAATAATGGATGGAAGAGACGGAGACAAAAGAATAAAGTCAGAATGAAAGAAAAATAGAAAAAAGAAAAAATATTAACCTCTCAATGGAAAAATAATATATCTTATGACCGAAAAAAAATTCATACCATACAAAATGAGTTTATCTTTCGCAATGTAGAATCCGTTTTCAAAACCGTAGGGGATATGCTTGTCCAAGTAATCAAGCGTGAAAACCTTATGTTACAGTTAACAAATATATTTAAATATAATAAAATGTCAATATGTTTTGAATATTTTTTAATGGAGAATTCAGATTCAATCATAAAGCATAAACCTAAGTATCAGTAAGTTCACAAAAATTAGATTGCAACTTAAGTTCAAGCAAAGTTGTTTTAGTTCAACAGTTGCAAGAAATGTTCGTAAGCCAACTTAATTACATGTCTTCCACATTGTTGAGTTCGTTGATATATATATATATATATATATATATATATATATATATATATATGATTTTTTAATATTAAATCTCCTTTTAAACTAAAAGACATTTAGTAAAAAATTTAAAATTATTTGTCTCAATCAATGAAATAATAAATTTATAAGAATAAAAAATGTTATGGAAAATTAATTTAATCAACATAAGTTTATTGTGATAATAAGAAAAATACATAAAATTATTAAAATATATACATTTGAAAAATTATTTTAATTAATAAATTAATTTTAAATATGATTTACAAACAATTTGTTTTATATAATATTGATTACAAAATTAAGTATTAATTATAATTGATAAAATATTTAAAAACTTCTATATTATTGGTCAATAATAATTTTAGAAAATAAAATAAAATTCTATAATACCAAATTATATTAAAAATAATTTAATACCTAATAAAAATATTTAATATATGTGTCGTTTTAATTAATAATTCATGAAACTTAACCACAGTCCACAAATGCCCAAAAACTTAATAAAAAAAAGTGTTTGACTCCTTTAGCCTCGGTACAAGTCAAAAGACTATGACACTTAATTGGAAAATCGGTGAAACATTCAAATTGGAATTTAAGTAGGAAAAAACATAGTATTCTAGGATGAGTTGAACAAGTTCTGTATAAATTGTGAAAAACTCTTACTAACTTAATCAAAAGCTCTTTTTTTCACGAGCTAAAAAAACATGGGTCAAATGAACTCTTCATATTTGTTAACTAATTAAAATTATTAAAACTCGTGATATTATGTGAATCTGAATTTTTATTTAATAAGCATTTTATACTATTTTGTAAATATTTTTTTGTAAATAATAAAAGATGTGTTAAAAAATGGTATTGCTAATTGCAAATCAAGAAAAATATAAGAATGGTATTAAATTAATTATATTTCGAAAAATATTTTTGCAAATTCTTTTGAAAATGGATGAAATCATTGTAAGACGAAAGATGAGCTTAAACATACGGAAGGTAGTACTTGACGAAAAGCATTTATAACTTGAAATGTTGAAACTTAATTGATTATCTTTTCTTTAAAGCATGCAATTAAGCAACTTATAAATGATAGATTACAAAAAAGAGTATAACACGAGATTTTACATTGATTTTTTTAAACTGTACCCAAGACTATGTACAATCCTTGGTACACCACAAAAATTTTAACAAAAAGTTTAAACTGTTACAAATATTTTTTAACACAAGTCTATGCAGGCTCACCATTAAGTATTCTTTTTGCGTACTTCTTCAAGCAACTTATTCAGGCATTATTTTCACACAAGTCTTTCCAGACTCAAAACCTAAGTATTTTTCTAAACAAAGTCTCTTTAGGGTTCATGCGATTCATTCACAAAATTAAAAAAAGGCTTAAGAATAAATCTCAAACTATTATATTTTACAATTGAAAGTAGTTATTAAGAATTAATGTTTTATAAAAAATTAATATTTTATCAATTTATACAACGTAAATAATATTTAATCTGTTTCGATAATCTAAAACACAGAAATTATTAGTTAAATTGTGTATAAGTTGAAATACTAATGTATCTATATTGATCAATTAAATAACAAAGAAAGAAAGTTTCAAATTTTTAATCAAGACAAACTATGTCGTACATATAATGATATAGTACGTACATTTGATTATTTTAATTATTTTTTCAGAATAAATCACATTATCTAATGCATTGCTCAGGTCAAATAATATCATTATAAATAATAAAATTTTCTAATATTTAACGCAACTTAATTTAAATTTGAGATTACTGGATTAAACTTAAATAATCCTAACTATATTAGTTAAAATATATGTTCGATGGTAAGAATATTGGTCGTTAAAGAACATTACTATGTTTTATGAAATATTTATAAATATATTACTTCTATTTTTAATCAATATTAATTAACATTTGCTGGACTTTTATAGTTTTTAAAATTTTGGTGTCCCTCTGCATAAAGAGTATTTTTTTTTTCATGGGACGTGACCCATTGGAGATTAAGAAATTGAACAAATTCCCGTTCCAATTAAACTAATTGCCTATAACAATTCTATTGGCGAATCGAGACTCATTATTTTTCCTCGTCATTGATATATGCCCACCGGATAAAGCGCTGTGAAGTTTGAACAGTTCCTAGTAAGTGAAATCTGCCACAAACAAAACAAATATTAAAGAAAGAAAAGACCATAGAGAGTGTTTTAAAGTCACCAAATTTACGGAAAAAATGTTATTGTTTAATGTACCCAAAAAATATAAAGAACTTACTGCACTTTCTTTTTAGTCTTCCAAACCTTAGTCATTTTGATCTCACATAAATGTTTATCACAATCGTCAATATTCATATTGTTTTCAAATTAAAGCTGATTGTTATGACTTAATTTTGTGCAGCTTTTAAAATCCAGAGTCAATTTATGTGTTTCAAGGCAATGTTTGTAAATGTTCAGTGTTTAGATTCAATTAATGTAAAAAGTTTAAGATATTATAGGAAAACTTGAAATTATTCTATGTAAGCACGCATTTTGTTTTATCAGTATAGACACATTTGATTTTCTTAAGACCTACCAAAATAACCTTGATTTGCTTAATTTTATTTTTATGTACATGCATATATAATTAAACACATCACGAACCACTTTTATTCACATGTACATGAATATATATAGTTAAACAAAGCACAAGACACAGTACTTCCGGCAGTAAAGTGTAGTAACACGTAGCTATTAAGTAAAAACCCAAATCAGTTAAGAGACTTCTTAATCTTCGATAACGTTTATATTCTCCACCTAAGTCTTCAAAAATGTTGAATGTAACCTAGAATTTTTTGAGCTTATCCATTCTCAGCGTGTGAGCCGGTGCGTGACGGTGAGCATGGTTGGTTACAAGTTTCGTTGAAGCTTCTCTTAATTACTTTTTTCCTAGCCCTAAAGCATAGTACTTAAATCCCGTATCAGTCAAGAAAGAACATCAGAATTAAAAACCCTGAAGACGGTACATTAATTATATATGTTAAATTAAGGGAACGTGATTTGGACTTTAATTTTCTGTACAATAAGGATTGTTCTGTACTATATATGTGTGTGTAGATGACAACGTCACTTTAGTATTAAATTTATATGGTGGATATGAACCAACCTCTATATTGCAACTTGGCTTGATTGATCGAACTCAACTTGGAGTGTAAAAAATGTCAAGTTGGCGTTCTTTGCCTCCTCTCTCTAATATTCTCTCTCTCCTTTTTTTTTTTTCTTCTTCTGTGTTTATATATAGTTACTATTATTAGCATCATTATACAAATATGATCTGTAAGGTGGAAGAGATTGTTGGAATGGCAAGTTGTCTTGCAAGTGGGCAAGAAGGGCTTTCATTATTTGTTTATCCATAACTTTAGTTTGTTCTGTACTTTACAATTATATAAGCGAAGTGTCCCATGGGGTCATTTAATTTACAGCACAAGACTTTCCAAATCAACCAAGATTTTTCTTCTCTAGTAAAGCCGATTAACCCTCTCTAATCCCAAAGAAACATTCGTGTCTGTGTGGTTGGAGAGTCAGCCTTGAAGGCAAAGGGTAAATAAATTAACAATAGTGGCATATCTCTAGCTACCTAAATTGATATTTTGCTTCTTATAGACTTGTAGTCATGCAAGTATAGAATTCTTTACTATATATTTTGATTTGTTTTATTTTGGTGAAAAGCTCTTGTAATTTTACAATATTATTTTACCATGATATTGATGTATAATTATTACTTATTTATCTGATGATTAAATTATGTTAAAAATCTGATTGGTTATTTTAATAAATATTTTTTTTAAAAATTATCCACAAGATTCAAAATAAAACTTTATCATCAAATATATGAATCAATTAGTGTAAGGTTATTTCAATTTAATAAGAGATTTTCAATTTGTGTTCTGTTTTAAATATTTAGATAAAAAGTTTTATCTTATTCAAACAGAATTATCTCTAATAAAAAATATCTATAGTTTAAAAAAAAAACAAAATCTTATTTAAATTACTTGTAACAACAATGTGTTGATATTTTCATAATTGATTGAATTAAAATTAAAATGCATGACATAAAATCCCTATCTTTCGATATTATTTGCACTCCAACCAAAAAAAATACATGACAAGAACCGTCTACGTACGTGTGTGTTTTGGAGTGTCATCAAGAACTCGTTTGTGGTGTTTCTTATGATCAGCCACGTCTTATATATATCAGCACTTACCCCTGCAGGTAGATTTTACACTACGTAGGTTTTTATTAGCAATTACCACATGCATATTCGCGCAGGTGCATGCTCCTCTCAGCAAGCACAAATTAAGAATTAAAAATGATTCATATGCGCGTACATATATGATCAGGTTGATACAAGACAGAAGCTATCTCCCACTCCCATTGAGTGGGGGCAAGAGGAAAAGCAGAATTTCCCAAAGTGAACGAAATTAAAGGAGGAAGGGAATCATCCATTATCACGCACCTTTTTAAGGATAAGTTCTTAACTATCCATTTATCCTAAAAAAAAAAAAAGAAGAAAAAAGGATAGGTTCTTAATAGTAGTGAGTAAGGGTGTAAATTAAACGAGTAGAGTTAAGCGGATTATTTGAAGTTTAGATTTGCCTTGTCTTGTTTATTTAAATCAGTCTAATGTGAAGTTTTAACTTGGCTTGTTATTTGTTAAGGAAAAGGAAAATGCTTTTTAGTAGGAATTTTTTTCGTCAAAATATTATGAAGAATATGATTGGCTGAGAATGCATGTAAAAGAAGGATGTCCAGCAACGTAAAAATATCTTTTTACAAGGACCCAGCATAGATGGCTATATTCATTCTCACCGTTCATGACAATTAGTTCGAACTAAATAGAACTTAAAAAAAAAAAAAAGTAGTGTAGCTTATTTAGCTCGTTTATAACCTAATTAATTACTATTTTTATTATTGATATTTTTTTTACAATTCTTTTACTCTAGAACTTTTATACTTTTTTATGAGTAATGATATACAAATTATTCTTTATTGTAAATACTACGCATACAAACACATTTCATTTATCTCTTCTTATCATATTATAAATTTTATCATATATGATTATTATGATGTATTTTTTTTAATCGACATGTGTTGAATAACATATTCTTGAGTGTCTATTAAACATTTTTCCTTCTTATATTAATTTTGTATTTATATCTTTCTTAAAGCCTTTAGCAAGGGGTTGTGAGGGTAATATTTCCTTGCTAAATATAATTTTCCAATTTTGCGAAAAATTATGAGGGAATACATTTCCTACTGTAATCCTTCGCTAAGAAACATTCCCTTTTAAATCAATCATTAATTTTTGATTTTCTTATAGTAAAAGTCTTACATATTTCAGAATTAGATAATATTTAAAATTAAAATGAATTTTATATAAGATAATATCAATATAGTCAAATAATTAAAAATATATATAATAGGATATATGCCTCATTATTAAAATTAATAATTTATTTTATTATATAAGAAAAAATTAAAGAGAGATAAAACATTTAAAATTGACAAACAAATTACCTTTAACTATTACAATGGTCATACTCACTTTTAATCTCCATACTATTTTTGGACTATTTTACCTCTTAACTAATATTATAAACTAAACTCCTATTATTATGTTTTGATTGCACATAAAAAACCATCCAACTAGCTAATATAAAGTCTAATTTTAATATAATTATACACTCTCATTTTCTATTTAATCTTGATTTTCTCTCTTTATTTTTCTAATTATTCTAAAAAGTATAGAGAGGAGAAAAGTGTTGTGAGAACAATGGAGGTTAGAGTAATTGTCAGCATTGGAGACAGAGTAAAGAGTGGTGCGGTGAAAGCTTTTATAGAAAAAGAGAATTTCAATTTCTAACATTTTAAAAAAAATTAAAATTTCACATTTTTAATTATTTAAAATTTTGTTTTAGAATTCTAAAAATTTAAACTCTTCATATAAAAATATATAAATAATGAATTTTAAATTAAAAAATTTAAATTTTCTGATAAATTACTTTTCTCAATTAAAATTCTCTATCCAAACACGCTCCAAGTGAATTTAACAGAAGATTTGGAGGAAAAATTTATTTTCACAAGTATGTTCGTAATTCGATTTCATTGGGATGGAAGGACTATTTATCAAATTAATAAAATGTAAGTATATATTTGGTAATTTTAGAAAATAATCGTGAAACATACGTTTTTAAGAATATTTTTCTTTCAAAAATTCATTCAAATCCAAATTTAAAATATTTTCAATTTAAAATGTATTAAAAGTATATAGTGTTAAATCCCGACCGAAATTTCATCTATCATACACATGATTCTCGTTTTCTAAGCAAAGCATTGTTTCTGGTCATGCATATTTTACTTTTTGGGTCTAATGACGTAATGCGTAAAACAAAGGTCCATGATATTGACACATCGCTTTTTTATCTTCTCACCGGCCACTTTTCTTTTCTTTTCTTTCTTATAAAAATAATTTCTATTGTCTATCTTAATAAAATCTTGTTATGATACTCAACAAAAATTGGTCTCCGTTCTGTATCATTACATAATAGAAATTAGTTTCTATCATATCAGTAATACGCAACAAATAGAAATTTCACAAAAATAATGTGGGGGCGAGAAGATAAAAAATAGGAGTGTGAATTTCATGGGCCTAAAACAAAATAGCAAAATCTCTCCACTAATACGTGCACATGTGACTGGGTTTTCTTCAACTCGAGGGAATCACAATGAACAAGACAGCAGGAAGAAAAGGCTGAAATTTAGGTTAAGTTATTGTGCTTAAATCCACACAGTATTGTTTGAATAAAAAACCAGCCTAACAAAACCGGCCTACTTAAAAGTGAATATTTTGAAAGCCAATATCAGGCCCAATCATTGGCACAACAACAATGTGAAAGACGAAGTTCACGAAAGTTGTGGACAAAGAATAATTAGAAATTCATGAAATTTTTTAAACTGGTAGTCTAGTACCATAATTTCATGAAAATATTCGCAAATTTAAAAAATCTTATTCTTGTACTGAATTTTTTCTTTTTAATTTTTTAATTTCAGAAGTATAAAAAGTAAAATAAAATACAAAACACTAATACTATTTATGTTTTTTTTTTTTTACGAAAATGGTGGATCTTATAAGGGAATTGGAAGGAGCCATCACCGTCTAAAGCTAAGAAAAATAAAATCTCACATTATTTAAGAAAACTATATATTCTTCCTCTAAATGACTAAAATATATATGCCTCCAAAATTTTAAACTCAAAATAACCAAACTAATTATATTTGTTTAGGCAAGTTTTTCATTCATGCAAGTCTAAAAACAACATAATGTACCAAAACTTATATGGATGACATATTAGGGATTGATAAACTAACATTTTTTTACATTTCTTCCATAGGAAGGAGAGAAGAAATCAATTCAACTTTTCTCATATATTTCTTCTCTTTTTTGATTGGCAACTATTATTATGCACACATCCCATTTCCATTTGTTTGATTTTTGCTTGTGACCATCCCCAAACATCACTTCCAAACAAATAAAGAATAATGGCTACAAGTTGTCAAGTAATGCTTTCCCATTTACAACTTGAAGTGCCAAATGTAGAATGATCCATGAGAACGAAAGAAGATCTATTATATTTGAAATAGTTTCAAGTATAAAATAACTTGGCATACAAAAGCTCATTCCAAGTATCTTGAAGGCCAGGTAAGCACCAATGCACACAATCAGCATAACTAACAGGGTTAGCTAATTGCTCTGGAGTCAATCGACTCCATTGCTTCTTGTAGATTGAAGTGTGTGCATCTCTACGATAATTGGATAGTTGTGTGATGTTCAAAAATGTAATGGGCACTTTGGATTTGGTAAACACTTCTCCAATTACTTCCATTATACTCTTCCTACAATCAGAGCCCCAGTATGTTGGATCATCAATTAGAGTGGTCTCATTGTAACAGTTCCTTCCTGGTTCACCTCCCCAATCTATGCTTCTGTCACATATTTATGAAAAAACATTAGGTTATTGTCACATAGGATGTTGGTAAAGAACATTGAAATATGACAACTACAGCGTACATTACCTCAATTTTTAGCTTACAAATATATGATGGTGATGTGTATATCAGTATATGTGTGTGCATGTTTTTTTATGAAAGAGAGAGAGCTATACTCACTTTCCATGTGAAGGTGACATGCTTGTGAAAAACACTCTAGTTTTTTTTGGATCCATATTCAACCTAACCCATCTAAGCATACTTTTCATAGCCATGCGGTAAGCATCCTCTGTTGAGAGCTCGACAATCTCTTTTACTTCATCATCGAAAGATCCAAGTCTAAAGATTGGAGAAATAAATAAATCAGATATTATATTCAAACTACTTAGAAAAAGAAATGAAAGATGGCTAAGCAATTGTTATTTTGAATAGAATAGAAAAACATACAAGATTTTCATCTTCAAGCCAGTCATCCACCAAAGATAAGTGTTGAATACCAAAATGTCAACACCTTTCCAATTCCTACCGTGCTTATTGATTGAACCTTTTCTGACAATCCTATCAGATATCCTATGAATGACAGCATTGTCTGAATTTGATTCAAGAAGAAAAGGTGCCCAGTAGAACTCAATTGTGGCATTGTATTCCTAATTGAACACATTATAATCAATAGAAAGAAGAAAAAAAAAGACTAAATTACAAAGCTAAAACTAGAAACATCACAAAGTGAATCAACCAAAAAGTTATTTTACCTTTATAGTGAATACTGTGAGTGAATCAAAGGTTTCCATTGATTTGTCATCTTCAGGAATGAGTTTATGAAGAAGGCACACAAAAGAGACATATTGGCCGCGGTTAAGAGAGTCACCAACAAACATCATCCTTTTTCCACGAAGTGTTTCAAGCACCAAGCTAGCATTAAATCTACAATAAAGTTTGAATCAAACCATTATCTTTGTCGTGAAAAAAAATGTTGTTTGACATTGACTCTACAAAGTTTTCTATTACTCTATAAAAAAATATTAAATAAAAAATAAATTCATTTAATATTTTAAAAGTATAAAACACATTCAAATTTACCATACAAAGAAAGTATGATGAATTGATATTACGATGTTGTAAGATAATTTTTGGAATTATTCTTTAAATAACTAGGTATAATTTTAATCTTTACCTTATTTAAATGAGCGTTACCGAATATTTCATGTAGAGGGATGTCTTGTAAAACATTTTCTTAACAAACTCATCATTACACGTTTTTTACTTTTACTTAAAATTTATTAAAACTATAAAACAATAAGTAAAATTTATTAAATAAAAAATAAAACTTACACAATTTTATAATTTTTAATAAATTGTAATCAATAACAAAGAAATATATTTAAAAGAGTAAATGAAAAAAGCTTATTAATAATGTTTATTATTACATCTGGTTACAAAAAATTTCAGATATTTTCAAGTTTGCCTCATTTAATTGTTCCAAATTTTCTGACACGAGCCCCCAATCCATCAGTATCACCATTGATTCTACTAACACCATCTGCATTCAATGAGTATGAGGCTCGACCACCCTAAAATACGTTCCCCCCGGCGTAAATAAAAGGTAAATAAAGGAAAGAGACAAGTTTTGAAATAATATAAACTCTCTCAAAATTAACTACACATAACTACTTTCAACTTTCAATTCGCTCAAGTGAAGTAAAGCAAAGCATACACGAATTCAGAACACACAATAATACTAAACTATATATACGAAACTGTTACAAGTTTTCAAATAATATAAACTCTATAAAAAATAATTTTACCAAAGTTTAAACCAAACATGGCTTACTTGGGAAGATCGCAACCGTGTGGTTGCCACCTCCAATGCTGGTAATCCTTGTCGGGTCGTCCATGTTCTTGACAAGTCAATTGTGGTTGAATGTACGGACACTCCGATTCCTCGTACAACGGCCGAGTCAACTCGTCCCGAACCCAGCTTCCGCTGAACACGTCACACCCTTCCTCCGCCTTCCCCACCGCAAACGGCAGCTTCTGCCTCTTCACCCTCTCTGTTGTTCCAAAATTCAACAAAACGAAGACGTCACATCACACGATACCACAAATTAAACAGAAGCTTTAATTAGAAAACGTAATTCGGCCATTTTCATTCCTAATGTTTCATCAAATGTTTTAAGTCATATATTTTGTTGTTGTTAAATAATAATTTACTCAGTTAAACAATGTATGTACTTTGACTATTTTGTAACTGATATATATTATAAGAGTGTGGCTGATATTTTTGTCAGATAGAATTACCACAAGAAAGCCTAAAAAAGTGAGTGAACTATGAACCCACCGGTGGTGGTGGAGAGTTTGTGAGGGTAATTAGAGTAGTTTTGGAAGTGTTGACCAAAGATGCACATGAAGTCCTCGCCATAGAGGATAGCGACAAAGAGAATGAAAGCTATAAGGGTGAAGAGGTAGGGAGAGAGGCGTGCTTTGCCTCTGAGAAGGGAAGAAGAGGGTGAGAATGGTGGCTTCATTTGCATGAAATGAAACCATTCACCAAACCCAACCTACTACCGATTCTCTATTATTTCTCCCCTGCCACTATATATCTATCATGTATGTTGTATTTTCTTTAATATAGCCAACAATTTTTTTGCTTTGACTGAAAGAACAGCTAAACAGAAAAATTAAGATAAGAGAAAAAGGAGGAAATGTGCGAGTTAAGGAAAACGGGTTAAGGGGTCCATTTCTGTCTTATAGATAAGCACCAAATTAACAAGGATGGAAAATCATGATTAATGACTAATAAATATATATCAGCATTTTTTACAGAAAAGAGAAATAACCACATAATTGAACACCAAGTATTTGTACCCTTTCAAAAAAATGATTAATATTTATACATTAATTTTTACTCATGAGAAAGAATATAAGCATGACAAGTTGGGAAATGTGATAAATACTTGCATGAATGATCAAGATTAATTAAACTCAAATTCTAATTAAAAGATAACACTAAAGTCACTTAAAGTATTCTTTTAGTGTTGTTTTTGATTAAAGTTGGATTTATCCAAAACGGATTATTAAAGTATTTTAGTAGTATAATATTTTCCAGCCCCAGTCAACAATAAATTATTATATTATTAAAAACCTGTCAACATAAAATGGAAATAAAGGGAAGAAATTGATCGAATTAGTCAACATATGATTAGAAACTGATTGTTTTGAAATTTTGACTCAAACAAAAGACTTATAATTAATACCATATGGTAACTTTCATTGTTAGCTAGGTACTTGATTATTTTGACAATTAATTACGGTATTTCTTTCTAAATATGCCAACATAAAATGTAAGCTAGCTTAATTAAAGCATTCATGTCAATACTACTGAACTTTATATTTTTATCCAATGCTAGAAAACAAAAGGAAGGCAGGCAGGATATACTTATAAAATTGATAGGGAAGAGAATCATATTAGTATAAATAATTGAAAGAGAAAAAATAAAAATGAACTAGAAAACCCTAATATGAGTACCACGTTTGAAATTTAATTAACAAAACACATTGACAATGTAAATATTTGTTAGTGTCATCTAAGATTATCTTAAAATTAAGATTGTTGTCTTTTGTTTAATTACTTTAAAAGTTATATATGATTTCTAATTAGTTGATAATTTTTTAAATTAAAAATATATAAAAATTACACTTTTATTTTTGTGTCGTAGTGTTCCTATATAATTAACCGAAAAAATAAAACTCAATACAATAAAATTGTCAAAAGAAAATGACTACTAAAAGGATTTGACATTTATTTTTTGAGGAGAAAGGATTTGACCTATTTAAGTTACACATTTTTATGACAAAAGTCATCGAAAGTTATATTTTTTTTCTTTTTTCTTATTTCTTCCTATAAGATGTACATAGAAGGTGTATAATTATCATCATTATAAGACAAGAAATTATACTTTAATACTCTCTCAATAGTAGGTATAGAAAGACCGGTGAATGTTTTATTAAAAAAGAAAGAAAGATCAGTGAATGAGAAGCGAAAGCTATACCACACCACATGACAGTACTATAATGTGTGATTACGGCAACTTGTTCATTTTCTTTCTAGCCATTAATAGAAAAATGTTTCGTGAATGTTAAATGGGATGGGACAATTAAAGTTGCTTTGTTAGAGTATCTTTTGTGATGTATGTAGATGAAATAAATAAAAATAAAGATAATTAGATATTACTTATAATATGTCATTTTTTTATGTCAAATAATTAAGTAAATATCCTTTGAGTTGCTATTTTTGGATTGTCCCAATTTCTTCTGAAACATTTCCTACAACAATATTAGGTGATACACATCTTAAAGAGTAATGGTATTCGTGTATCCCAATTTCGACGTGTATGACGAAAGGAAACGATAGATGTGACAAAATGAAATGAGAAATAAAGAGAGAAATAAGAAGAAAAATAAAGTGAAAGTGAGTTGCAACAGAAATTGGATATATGTTAAATATTCAACCAGATCAAGCATGTAATATGACTCTTGAAAAAAAAAAAAAAAAAAAAAAAAAAAAAAAAAAAAAAAAAAAAAAAAAAAAAAAAAAAAGAGGTTGTAATTACAACCGCGAGCTAGAAGGGTGAAATGAAGAGATATGGTGGGTCGAGTGGGATCCATATGGTGCGATACTACGAGAGGAACACTATGTGTGGAGGTTATAAACATTGCTTGGCTTCAAAGTTAAGGACGCATGGAAGATTGCTAATCATAATCACTTGACTTCCCTTTTCTATATAAATGATTGTACCCCAATAAACAAAAGATGTACCAGTATGGCCTTTTTTATCTTTAAGAATTAATTTTGTTTTGGACATTAGGTGGAGTGTGATTAGGTATATATTAGGTCACATTTAGCTACCATTTGGAACTAACTTGTGTCGTTACTTAGATTCTCACCAAAACATAGAAATTTCAGACGTTGTAGGTATATATTATGCAGTTGTAGGTTAATTTGTTGGACATTAATATAAAAGGCTTAGAACGATGGATCACCTAAACATACAAAATATTTTTGTTGATCAATGCTAGTGCATGTATTTTTGTGAAAAGATAAAATACTTTGAAAGATTACCCTTCTGGTAAAATATGCTAGTGTATGTTAGGACACTGGAGTCTAGCTAAAATTCTTGTTGCTTCTTCTACGGCCCCAACTCTTCTACTGGTTGTTGCAATAATTGCTTTCTTTATAAGGAAGAATGTGCTGACAAGGAGAAGGGGCATCAATATTACTCTGTTCCAAAACTTAGGCATTAATACCTTGTACATGGGTTTTGTTTCTAATTAATTTCTATGCATTAATAAAATTTTGGCCTTTTCAAAAAAAAAAAAATTACTTGAAACACCCCGCTAAATTTCACTTTATTTCTTGTCACATCATGAAATCCTTAACTATCTATAACTTGTTTAATCCTATACAGGCATTAGCACTACTTATTCTAGTTTCAAAATAAATGCATTAGCAGGTAAATAATATGAGAGAGTAATATTATGATTTATGAGAGACCACACTGGTTTTATTTATGGGCAAGCTACGTCCGGATAAGAGTCAATCAAATTGTCAAGTCCAGTGCATCAATAATAAGTAAAAGATGAGGAACTGTTTAATTAACACCATTAAAAGCACCTCCACATAATACATATGAGCAAGTGACAGCTAGCTAATTTTTGGATAAGTCCACAAATGATAAGCAGACAATAAAACCTATACAAAGAGAATTTCTGCTTGAAGGATAGGACAATTTTTTTTATTTTTTTTTTATGAATGTGGCATTGATCAAGTATATGTGTTAGCTCTGTAATTAACTACCCACTTGTAACAATATGGCATGATGGGCATCAATTATGAGTCATTTCCAATTCCACCGCCATATCAGTTTATCTGCATTCCCTGACACATAAAACCAATGCTTGTAATTTTCTAATGTAGGTAGTTGTAACATGGTATGGATTCCAATAATTGACCCCAACATATGGAGTATACACTAGCCAAACTATTTAGATCGTGAAAATTAGAAAATCCAATATGAGATATTGCATAACCAAGGTTAACACTTACTATTATATAGTGCCTAATTAAATGCCACATAATGGGAATTATAAGATTAACCACATCCTAGTAAGGCTACAAAATCAAATTATCAAGTTTATGGCAAGAGCAACAGTAAAAGTCATGTGAACTGAGGTCTGTGTATGTCTCTGCTACAGCTTCTTATAAGTAATTTGAATTTTTTTTTTAATCATTGAGCACTAGTTATATAAACACGTTCAAGAGATTATTAGGTGGATAAAGGTTTTCAGATATGAAGAAGAAACTCAATAAGTTGGGTACATGTGGCCTCACATGATTGACGTGGCATCGGTAACTTGGCCTTTCATCAGCACATAACAAAAAGAGGATAAGGTAGTGACTAAAAGATGTGATTCTAAAAAATATCGGAAACTTTTAATGGAGAAATTATTAAGTAATTTTGAACTATTATATTGTTCCTATTAATCTTTACATACATGTATTTAAGTGTTTTTTTTCAAATTAAAAAGCGTAAAATACGTATTACATAGAAATTAATTATGATCATGGATAGAAGGTTGTTCAAGACTATTTAATAATTTCTCCTTTTAAGAGAGAAAATTTCTTACAGGAATTAATCGTTATATTAACAGAAACTAAAATATATTTAAACTCTAAAATTATTATCTTATTGATAAAAAAAAATTTGTTAATTGACCAAAATTTTAAAAAATATACAAAAAATTAGTTGTCGTGTTGAGTGGAGATGACAAACTATTTGATTGATGACGCTTTCATAGTTTCTCTCAGGCTGGTGTTTCTCGCACCTTTTTTTTTTTTTTTTCGGCTTATGAAACCAATCTAGAATTACATTCTAAAACGATTATAAATATTGGCTTTCTGAATAACCAATCTGAAAGCATAACAAGTTAAAAGTATTATTACAGTACAACTAAAACCACAACATGGGCGAACAACTATTCCCACTACTTAGATTTTAAAATACTAAGGAAAGGACCAAGATAACCCCTATGCAATTTGTTGCACTCCCCACCCCCTTCCTTTTCCTTTTCAATCTTCTCCTCTTTCCTTTGAATAAAACATCGTTGTCAGGGAGGATCTTGTTGATATCTGAGGTCTCGCACTCCCAAAGGACCTTTCAGGCAACCGCGTCGTGCACCCCGTCAGTTTGCCGATTCTACTGCAAATTCTATTCAACTTATTGTAAAGTGATAAAGCATCCAATGCTTTATAATTTTCTTTAACTGGAAATTCCAACAGAGTGTGTATATTGCACCTTTCATAGTATTATTTGAAGTATAGCTGGCAAAATTAACTCCGATACAAAAATTCACCACAGAAAATTCAGTGTAGATTATAGGCTCCTTCTTTCCATATTGAATTTTGAGGGCCTATTTTGGTACCAAGAGACTGGAAATATGATTAAGTATCACATATTGCTACGATTTTGTGCTTCTGGAACTTATTTATAAGGTTTGATGGCTGACCTGATAGTGTGCAAACACTTCTCATATTATTATGTACTTTTAGTTTTTGTAGTATTACAACCTTCCATGATTTTGTATGCCTCCTTTCTTTTCTGTTCTATTTTAAATCAAGGTATTAAATTACTACATTTCAGAACTAGTTCAGATAAGTTTTCAAGTATATGTTGTCTTGCTTATAAAATGTAGCTTGAAGGAAGCATCATATAGTGGAGGGGGAAATTTACATTCAAAGGATCTCTTGGAGAGGGTACTTAAAGAGAAGAATCTTTCAAGGAGAGTTCATTTTAGCCAAGTTACCTATTCACTTCATTTATTCTTTAAGCTATCACCTCTATTAAAATTGCTGGAAAAATTGGACATATCTCTATCCTCAGGTTTGAAGCATGATAGGGAGGTTACATGCTCATGTCTTTCAAAATCTTAAATTGTTAGCTAAAGGCACATGAATTGTTTTCTACTTGTATGTTTCAAGCATGAGAAATTATAAAGTGGTCCAGGACCACCACTGTTCATGGTCCCAACTAATTTTTATATGACGTGTATTCAAGTTTTTCAGTTTGCAAGGAAAAATTAATAACACTTGATAAAATGTCATAGGGAGATTAATGGAGACCATGTGATCCAAGATTACCTAATAATTTATCCTCAACACACCACTTCGTGTAAGACCCTTTGGGCTTGAACTAGGCAAATGCACAAGCTTACTTGCTTTGCATTGAAATCCAAATTTTTATTAGAAATTACAGTGGCAAAGGTTGAAGTTTAGACCTTCTGGTCATAGAGACTCTAATACTTTGTCATGAACCAACTCTTGCAAAGGCAAATGCACCAATGATTTTATGCCTTTACATCTCTGGCCATCAGACTCATCTAACCTGAAATAGCTGTCAATACAGCAGTGTATATAAAAATTTACTAAAAAATAGTTTATCTTCCTAGGGAGCTAAATCTAGATACTTATTTGAGGGAAGGGAAGTGAGGTATGTATCTTTCCTTAACCAATGGTATAGTGCACATACTGACTAGTTCACCAAAGTCATTATATACAATTTGAGATTCCTATCAGTACCCACTTTTCTTAGTCTATTTGACACCTGAAGTCTGTGACAAATGCAGGTGAAAGCTGATAGCAATTCTTCATTGAGTTCACTTCTACCATCAACAAAACAACGCCTGTACTACTCCCTTCCCATGGAATGGATCATCTGTCAAGTGAATTTAGCAAAGTAGTCCTAACAAGTGAGCACAAGGGAAATGCCCCTGGATGGGTTGTACATGAAGGTACAATTGAAATGAATGGTTACATTCTCACTGGAATCCATGCTTTGTGCTATAGGTCAAATGCTCCTTCCATGAAATCCAGACCATTTGGTCCTGATCATGCTGTGCGTTCCTCAACTGATTATTTTGCTGTTCTTGGTCACGTCACTGTCAAGACTTCTAACTATAAGCCAGATTTTCCAGTTTATACTTCCTGGCTAGTTGATGGTGAATGCATCAATGGGAAATCTGGTCCTCAAGATTCAAGGATCCTTAGTGTTAAAATTTCTTGGAAACTGAAAAATGGACAGAACCTTGCATTTTCTCACTGCAATGTGTATGTGGAGAAACCACCAAAGCTAGCACATGGTAATCCAAGCACAACATTGGAACATGTGCAGGAGTATCTTGGAGTAGCACATGTAAACTGTTTCTATGTTTCTGAGCTCAAAGTTCCTGCTAGCACTTCTAGTACGTCTCAAATTCATTATTCAGGTCTGCGGTTATGATGGAACAAATTAAATCAGAATTTAGCAAAGTCTCCACGTTATCAATTGGAGATAAAGGATCATAAATTGTCATTTATGAAGTACCTATCTTATATTTATATTTGGATTTCGAATTGGATGTGATTCCTAAGCAGCAAGTAAAACTAAGCATAATTTGCTGCTTTCCAAGTTCATAATTTCTATACAAATAACAACTTACGTAAGTCTCTTTAAATCATTCAAGTCCAACGAAACTGTGAAGACAAGTATTTATCTATGTATCTGTTTGTTTGTTTATTTATTTATTTATTTATTAATTGTAGATTTAAGCACGTGTTAGCAACACTCAAAACACTATTATCTTACAATTTTCAACTTTGTGTAACATAACATGGCATACCAAGCGCTATCAAGACTCGAAACACTATTATCCTACAACTTTCAACTTTGTGACCTAACATGCCACGCGTCTAGAGTTAGGGAACTAAATTAACAATTGTTTTCCAAAAACTAGAAAATACTAGTAACTATGAGGTTCAACGCTCCAAGCTGCACAATTTTAAACATTTGAATTTGCACCAAAACGGTTTTGTTTGTATACATTATGGCGGCACGCAAACAAAAATTTGATATGGAGTATATGGATAGCTTCAAGTTCAATATAGTGTAGCCTTTTTTAGCATAATGTTAATTTGTTTGGTGTTGAAGAAAAGTGCCACAAAATCTTACTTTGACCTAAGTGAAAGAATAAAAAACAAAGTCAAAGAGAAGGGAACTAGGGTGGGTTAGTGGCATCTGAATTCCAAAACAAAACTTATTTTGGAAGTATTGTCCTCGAGCCCTCAAAATATAAATGTGGTTCCCACTATCACTTTCTTTGTCTCCACAAAGAGGCAGAATTTCATATTGACGAATATTTGTCATTTACTGTATTCTAAATTACTATTGATGTTGTTCTATTCAACTGCTGTCAAATATAATTCAGCATCTTTTAACTCCCTACAATTTTGTCCATCTAATTCCATGAATAATAAAATTTTCATTTTAAAATTCAAAGAAACAAGAACGACAGTTGCAATTTCTCTCATTGCAATGTGAGGCTTCATGTAATTTTTTTATTAAAAAAAATCATACACTGTAAGTGTAAATTTTTTATATTGTTAATTAATTAAAAATTACTCTAAATATATATTTTTAAAACAAATAACTAAATAAAAGTATAATTTTTTTAAAAATAAATTAACTTTTTAGTGTGGAAACTAAGCTCTTTCATCCATGCATGCATGAGTTTTTTTCTCATACATCACAAATAATTGAATCTTCATTAAGATGCTTAAGGGTCCAAAACCAACAGATTTAATTTAAAACTAGTGGTGTTTAAAAACGTGTTATCATTTGTTTTAATCACTAGCTCAATCATTGAACCAAGCATGCGCTTTTTAATCAAGTAATGGTTCATTTAGACGTTTAGGGGTAGTTCGATTTTCTCTTTTCCTCTCTTTTGGAATACAAAGTTCGCGTCAGCTTCCACTGTCCCTGTGATTTCTGGTGTTCATTGTGGTCACAAGTTTACCTAAATGGTACGGCAAAGTTAAGAGAAAGGTGAGAGCTAAATGATATCTAACTTCTAATTAATAATGTAAAGGCATTGTAATATTGTATGTCGTACATTTTCTCTATTCATGCCGTTCGCATCTTTATACACGTAATTTATAACGAGTTTTTAGTTAATATATTAGGGAATGTTATATGTTGAGAGAAAAATAAAATAAAATAATTAAAGAGAGAAAAAGAAGTAGCAATTGATGAGTGAATAACTAATTTACTCTTTTGAAATTATCAATTAAGGTTTGTGAAATTAATTAACAAAATGGCAGATTAATCGTTAAAAAAATAAATTATCAATCAATTTAATCTTAAAAATTCTAATAATCGATCAAATTGATCCATGAAGTTAAAAAAATGTCAAAATAATTCCTAAATTTGTAAATCATCAATTAATTTATGACTTGTTTGCTTTGATGTCACGTCTCACATATTCAAATATTTTAGATGCATTTTATTTTAGCTTCTATGTCATTTAAATGAATTTGAAGTAATTATCGTGTTAAACATGATCACATGATGTCATTCCAAAGATGCACTTAGTTTCTTTCATGTTAACGGATGTCACCTAAGATCCTTTAAAAAAAAAAAAAAAAAAAAAAAAAAAAAAAAAAAATTAATTGATAAGTGCCCGAATGACATCAGCTAGGCACTTTGTTATTTAAAATCAAAAGTACCTCAACTACCATTTTACTTTATGGAAGCTAGTAATATCCACGTGTTTCCGTTCAATATTTAAGCACAAAAACATGAATTACAATCCGTTACTTATTGATCCATTTTTTATTTTTACTTTTTATAATAATCCAACCACATCCTATGTTCTCTTTTTCACAAGTATCGGGTCCTAAGGCCCAAACATACAAAATATTTAACATTCAAACCCTTTTTTAGTGAAAATTTAAAATCCAAACTGACATTTATGGTTAATAGACGCACAAGTAAAAATTGTTCATATTTATCATTTAGTTTTTTTTTTATGCTTAAGACTGGTTTAATAATAAAAATTTTGAATAACTTATATAAGGTTTAAAGTTCTAACTTTATTGTTATCACAACATACAAAATTCTACCTAAAGAAACGAGAACAGTTTTAGTTGAGAAAAACAAAATGTTTTGATGTTCATTAGACATGTAAATTTTCTTTTCTGATGGTGAGATAGCCTTTTTATATAGTTATGAGAATGTTTGTCACTTTCTAAAACCATTACTAAACTTGTCCACACTAAGAAATTATTAAATAGTTCTGGATCATGTCTTCACTAATCTTCCTCATATAATACATAATCAATTATTATTGACATTTTCTTGTAAATTGTAAAATTTAAATATTATTGTATAAACATTAGTTACGACCATAAATATTTGTCCTCACCGGCTGCATTAACATACAAGTACCTTAATTAACTGTTTTACTTAATCAAGTGCTAGGGTCAACCTTAGAAATCCCTTCCCTATCTCCTCACTACCTAGAATCCTAGATAGAAAAAGTTTATAGATGTATGATATAAAATGTATCACAGAGATTGAGAAAAGACAAAATAATGAATAGACCAAACCCAAAGCATGTGAGCAATTTTCATTCAAGAAACCATGTCATGGGCAAAATTGCTGCATTACATTGCTAGAAGAGTCAAAAGCAAGAAACTGAGAGAGGTCATTTTGGATAAAATAAGACTTGTGGTCTAGATCATTTTGTGAGGCTGGCATCACTGGCTCATGTTCCATCTGGATGCAGAGTATCTCTGCTTGAGCAACTGCAAGCTGCATTTGGAGCTCAGAAACTTGATTTTGCAAGTAGGATATGGCTCCAACACAACCATACACAGGATCCCTCACTCTTGCATTTGCCTCATACACTAGACTACTCACTGCATCTGCTCTCTGGTGAACTGGAAGTTCCTGAATGAATCATTGCATAAGAAACAACCATTTAGAGCCCCCGATCCACTAAAAATAAACACTACTTACAACTCCAAAAGAACAAAGGCCCTAAGAAGCTTATACATAATCTAATTTGTAGAATTTCTCTGGTGTAGTTTTTCTAAAAAATGTTTTTTAACTTGTGTATAACAGCATAAGCTAATTTTAGCTAATGTGAATTTTTTTTTCTTTTTTCTTTTTTTTTTCTAAAAGTTCTTCTGAATAAATTTATTCAAACAAGCTCATTAACAAACACTATCTGAAAGACTTACCTGAATCTCCCACCTCCTAATTTCTTTGCTTCTGAAATTGATCAAATAACTAACTAACCACAAAAGGGTATTTTTTTTATTATCATCATCAAAAGAAGGCAAATAGAAACAGTAAGGAAAAAGTACCTGCAACATTTTGCTAACATTGCTAGCACCAAAAACCTTGTGAACTATGGCAAACTTCTGGGGGTCATCAGAAGGAAAATAAGGAGCGAAAGTGCAGTCTTTTGTGCACCGGCGTCTCAGCAATTTGCATGAGGCACAAGGGGAATTTCCACCCATTTTTTTTCTTTTTTGGAAACTAAAGGAAACTGAAAAAAAAAAAAACGGTTGTGTTTGGGACTAAAAGGAGAAAAGGAGTAAGCATAAAACAGAGGAAGTTAATAGAACACAAATCAAAGAGTTGCACATAATAAGACCAAGATTGAAAGATTTGATGTATTTATAATGGAATACAGCCGCTGAGATTAGCCGCCTGCTAACTAATTACGCTACAGTATTGTCATTAAGGGTCCCTTCCATAGAATAGGACCAAATGGAATAAAAATAAATTGAGTTAAAAATTTAAAATTAAAGTAATAAAAATAAATTGAGTTAAAAATTTTAAATTAAAGTGGAGTGTAAATACGTGAATTATACATTATTTTACATTTTACTGTTTATTTAACTGTTTTTTCTTTCTCTTTTCTCTGAAAATAAAAGGACCCTAAAGTAACAATTACATTCAACTATTAAAATATTTATTAATTTATAGATAAATTAAGAGATTAAGTTATTTATATCTCTTTTTCTTCCTCTTTTTTTTTTGTATGCATTGCTTTATTTAATTGTCACGTCTAGAGTTGAAATTAAAATAAAAAATTACTTTGGCATATTATACCATCACCTGGTCTTAGCTCTGTCTAGGAATTAGGATCTCTAGGCCTTGTGGTTAATTGTAACTTGGTGGATCCATATCAGTCACTTGAAATTCGGACTACTGAGCGTAAAGGTTCCATAGGCTGATAAAAGTAAATGTTTTAAACATTTTATACTTCAGCAAAAATATAATCATGTAAAACAAAACGCAACAAAGCACCCGCCAATACAAAAATATTCTATTTAATTAAATAGAGAGGCACAATAGAAAACTATATATTTAGTAAGTAATAAATAACTATTGGCACTATAAAGAAAAATAATATATTCATGATAAAATAAATCAGGACATTATTACACAAACTTTTATGCTTCTGTTTTGCTCCATTGAGAGTCAAATTAAGAAAATTTTCTGCTTCACGGTAGAAAAGCTGTATCACGTATTGACTTATTTGCTGAAATTGACAGGGTCCAATAGGTTCAAGTCTCCATATTGTTATTATATAGGCATAGCTGAGAGAGTAAGTGACTTGAGAATTGTCATTATCTTATTTTGACTAAAAATATTCCTTTAAAAGTAACTTTATTTTAAGAATATATATTCTTATTTATTCACTTGAAAAATTAATTCACTTTACTGAAATCGTCTCTTATCTGTCACTGCTTACCTATTCAGATGTAAGATGTTTGCATTGTTGATATTATTTTAATCCATTTAACAAATTAAGCTCTCCACTTTTATGCAGTTGAGGGGATATATATAACATGGCTACGAATAACTATATAGATGACTGAGCAGATGATTAACTATGAGAGTTTTAGATATACCAGGAACAAGGAAAGCTATGATTAGTATTACCCTGTATATTATATTAATTATCTTATTGTTGATAAACTTCACCATAATCATCCAACATAATTACTTTTAGCTAGAACATTTAAGACCAAATTTGTCTAAATCCATAATAATCATCCAACATAAGTACTACTTTTCTCACTTAATAGTATATACATAATTTAATAATTATACATTGACAATATAAAATATATACTTGTAAATATTTATCAATATAATTATTATGAAAGTTAATAAATTTATTATACAAATTGTGATTTAATAATATTATATGTGCATAATCGTGCATAACAATTTTCTCATACATCAATGTTAATTAAGCTGTGGATATTGTGACAACCAAGTTTGCAATATAGTTGTAGGAGAGGAAAACAAAATTGTCACTATATGGTAAGCTGATTTGGGTTCCAAGGGGGATAGAGGAAATAAAAACAATTATCACTCAGAAGCTGCCAAATAAAAGTTGTGGATTGTGACAGCCAAGTTGGCAATATAGCTCCCACGTATTTGAATAAGGGTGTGACGTACCTTGTTTAGTTCTGTTGAAAGCACCCGGGCGTTACTAAGATATGTGAAGCTTCAACACATGAATATTTGTTAGACTCTATATGATTATGACTATCACAATGACATGTAAAAGCATTCACGTGAATGCACAGACGTACGTTATCAATTCCCTGGCAGGACACCAAATGCACAAAAGCAACACTGATCAATATCTTTTTTTAATTAAAATAAATAGTATTTAAAAAATTGTAAAATAAAATTTGACAAAAAAACCGTCTCATACATGATCAACATTTCCTTATATATCAATCTCTCCTAAGATTATAGTTTGACTGAATTCATTGATTAGCTCATGATCAGCTAGCTGATTAGCATATCATCTTTTAGTTATAAAGAAATGTACATCTTTATTTCAGTTACATAGAAGAGGTATATATATATATATGGAGAGTAAATTAAGGTGACCGATTTATATAGAGGGTTGACTTTATAAATTTCACACCCAAATCTTATCAAACTTGCCAGAGCCAATTATTTATCTATATTGCACATATACATATATATATATATATATATATATATATATATGCTTAGTGAAAAAATAGTTCAGGCACAAATACTGTAAAAAAATTATACTATTGTTAAATTATAAATGATTGTGTAGGATAATTTTATTAATTTTTATAATAATTATGTTAAAGTCGTATTCTACTTATAATTTCTTATGGGTGAATAGTGTAAACCTTCTTGTACTAAATTAACGAGAGCTGGCTCTTCTTGAACTAAAAGACAATGTTTTTATTTGGTTAGATTTAGATTTTTTTTCTAATATCTTTTTAAAAAAAAAATAAGGTTGTTTCTTTCCTCAAAACTAGTGTACATGCATGTATATATCTACTATATAAAGGCATATATCATCGTATGGTGTTGATTTTGTTTTCCTCTTCTATGGGACCCAAATCAGCTTACCATATAGTGAAGATATATGTTTAGGCCGATCAATGAACAGAACGTTTCCTCATCTTCTCTGGTCAAATGGGCAACTTTGAATAAGTTGATATTAGATCCTCCATATCAAGAAAACTCAAACAAAGGAAGATATATCAACAACCATATGATATAACAGATTTTTTTCTGATCACATGCTGAATGGAAGAGATTCGTCTCGTGAGCCGTTATCGTTACAAACTAATACTATTAGAAATTAAATATCTATCGGCCACAAATTGATGTGTCGGATATAGTTAATTAATCTCCATTGAATGGAGAAGCTAGCTAAGCAGCATCTGCGGTCTCATTGTAAGCTTCATCATAATCCTCTATTTTTTTGAACCACTGATGACATGCATGGCATATTTTTTCATCCCAAATAGAGATTATCTTTTTTCTCCATTGCAAATGATAGAATGCAAACTGTAGCCACTCCATTTTCATCATTTTATTCTTTACTTAAGCATCATACATACAATTTCGTTCTCATATAACCTTCCTAGCTATTTTTATGTGTATCAATCGGTGAATAACTCTTGCTCATGGTTGCTATTGAATTTATTTAGTACTAGTATTTACTTTAGTTAAATATCTTTTCTACAAGAGTCATAAGATAGACAGATTGCTATATACTAATAATATATGTAATTTCATCACGAAGATACCTGCCCAGCTCATTGCTTGCTGTGTATCTGTGACATATTGTATTATATAACTATAGGTCAGTTTGTTTGAATATTAATAAATTCTAAGAAACCAAACATGATTAATACTTTATGACCTAACTCAAATGGCAGAAATGTGAATGCCATGGCATATAGTATAGTAATAATGTTTGTTGAAAAGCAAAGAAAACACAAAACCCACCACCAAGCTATTAATGAGATTCCTGACATTCAATTAAGTTGTAGGGATTATTATAAATGAAGCTCATTTCGATGGAGATTACTATTGAAACTCGTACGAGTTGTGGCTAGTGTGGTAGAAACCCTAAGCTTTCCTTGCATTAATTGCCTCACATGATTCAAAGCTTCCTTTTCATATAAAACAGCTCTTCTTTCATGGCATGTCGGTCTCCTATACGTCTTTGTTTTCAAAATGTGCAAGGCTTTGTTTTCAAAATAAATGTGTAACACTACCTTTGAATTGATTGGAACAAGTGAATGAAATGATATTAAATTTTACATGCTGATTAAAGTACTAATGTTAGGATGTACTACTATTTACCAAAAAAAAAATTAAAAAATCATTACGATCGAATATTAATTAATTAACACTTAATTACTATCAGCAAAAATAAAATTACTAGTATAATTGTTATTTTCAACATATATTCTAAATTTGTTTCGTAAGTGGATACAGAATTAGTTAATATATTATAGAAAATTGATACTTTCTAAATTACTTGAGTTATATATTCATTCTTCTTTGTTTTTTTCATTCAATTGCTTTGAGTGAAAGCCTTAACAAAGACAAATAAATACAACCCAAGTAGCATATTTATAATCAAAAAAATATGAAACATATAAAAGGAGAAGGATTGACTTGGAGGAAGGAGTTGTCATTCCTATTATTAGACTAAACCAAAAAAAATCATTTTTTATAATATGATTAAAATAAAGTATATAAATGAGATTAACTCTACATTTTAAATTATTGTAAATTTTGAAAATTAATTATATGTTCAAACTCAAATTTTAAGATAATATCAAAGTTTATCCTAATTATTATTGTTAGGACCTATCAAATCATTTTTTATGTCATCCTTTTAACTTTTGAACTAATTTTTAAATTTGAGTTAGGTCCAAACTTAAATTTTAATAAGGAAAAAGATTTGTAATCTTTGGATTCCATAAGGTTAGAGTTTGAAAGACAAGACATATATTGATAAATATTCTTCTCACATTTTGAGGTTAGAATAAGAGAGAGAGAGAGAGAGAGAGAGAGAGAGAGAATTTTTATTATCTAATAAAATAAAATGGAAAATAATTAGAAATAGATTTAGTTTCTCTCGCAGTATTATTGAATGTAGTAAAATAAAATGGTCATATTATAAAAAGGAAAATACAATTTCTAATAAATAAAACGTGTAAATTCTGCAATAAATTATGGTTTTGTATGATATAATTTGTGTTTTTCTTTAACGTAAAGAACCAAATCTTTTGTTTTTTTTTTTTACTGCAAAAGTCCATATCATTTATAAACAAATCATTAATAGAGGAGTATCAACAAACCTTTGGACTAACATAAAATCAAAACGTCCTAATAAGGTAATGAGCGTCTGGATTTACTTGCCTACGGATGAAACTGATGGATGAATTGTTAATAAAACTAGTTTTTAATAGATTTAGATCTTTAATATATCTGAATGTGATTTTTAATTAAAAAAAATCTATTATTGATTTTTTAATTAGTATCGTAAGTTGGCACCTAGCAAAAACCCATTTCTATTTATTTGTTCACTTAGAAATTCAAGTTAATATTAATTACTATCTTTACAATTATGTCCTTATCTTTATTTAACTCCTATATATTTTATACACTTTATTATAAATTAAAAAAATTATTAAAGTCATATAAAAATAGAAATAATCTTTGTAAAAAAACATTTTTTTGTTAAAAAAAAAAAAAGTTATTGAAAGAAGATTCAATTTGACGGGACTCATTTTGATCAACGCCTCCA
Organism: Glycine tomentella; assembly: GCA_007407185.1. Lineage (NCBI taxonomy): Eukaryota > Viridiplantae > Streptophyta > Magnoliopsida > Fabales > Fabaceae > Glycine > Glycine tomentella. The sequence goes on from PYAF01000356.1 coordinate 1,646,203, forward strand.
TTCAAAGCATATCGAGTAGTTAATAATTTAGAACTAGTAACAGATAGGGTCTAAATTTAGAACTTCAACCCCTCGGAAGGTGAGACCATGGAAGCTGAAGCTGAGAAACCTGTCGTTTGGTTTCTCTGAAATCACAAATTTTGAAGACAATAAAATATGGCTGAAGAAACAGACATCTCACCACGTTAGAAGGAAAAACATGAGACCTTCAACGCAACATTAAATGAGCATCGTTTCCATGAAGATTCATTTTCGAGATGCATGTTTTTTTAATTTTCAAGAATAATTCTAAAGGAGAATATTAATTAACACATAAAGGGAGTGTCTTTAGTTATAAGTTAAACTATCAATTATATACAAATTTAAGTCTTATTAATAAATGTTCTTAGAGTATTGATTAAGAAAATACAGAAGAAAATATATACTCTCTCTCCATTCCAAAATATACTATGTTTGAGGTTTTTACCTAAATATTAAGAAATATAATTAATTTGTTGAATTTGAGAGAAAACATTAGATAACTTTCTAATATATTCTTTATCTCTTTAATTAATGATTTTTTATACACTACTCTCACTAAGTATTTATTAAAGATATTCTTTAAAAAAAGTACTTAATGTAATATTGATTTTGTAAAATGACATATTTTGAAACAAAATTTCTTCTCTAAAATATATTCTAAAACGAAAAAAAGTATTATGTAAATCATATAAAAGTGTAAAAAAATCATAAACAATACAATTTTCTATCTCACAATAAAAATATTTATACTTTAAATTTTTTAATCAATATACTTAAGATATTAATTATAATTAGCCTTTGCCTATAAGTTGTTTTTTTTTTCAAGACAACCATCAGTTGTATTATACATACCTACACATGTATTGTTAACGGTTCGGCAACCGCATCGAATTGTTCAAGTAATAAAGATCCGGTAAGACAAAATGTTGATTTTCACATGGACTTTGCTTGTATTTAGGACTAATGTACATTTGTTGTTAATTAATTAATGAATGGATTTAATTGGTAAAATGATTGACATAAGATTAAATTATACTTAATGTAAACTAAAAGTGTAATAACTACAAGGAAAGAGACACAAACACTCGGAATGATGCGGATGGTTGGAATACGATTTGATAGGTGTTGGAAGTTCGTTAACTGGAACTAACTTTGATGCTATAAAATGTTTTTCTCTATTCAACATTAACTACAATCACCTTCATCTACTAATATAATCTAATTTTGATTCCCCAAGTGCTAGACCTAAATCACTTAAGTTCACCCTTAATCCCTCAAGTGTTACATTAAATGATTTGCATTACGATTAGAGACAATAACCTAGGATAAACTCAATCACTTTATCCCTAGACATGATACTGTTTAGAAGCATTTTTTAGTTCTTAAGGTAATAACCATTTTCCATGTATTAAAACCTAAAACAAAGCATACAAATGGTTGATCATACCACTAGCATGAATAAAGCTCAGAAAAACAACAATAATGTGCAAATAACATTGAATAGATAGTTAGAAACTTTACATCAAAGAGTTCGATTGATGTACTCTCAACAATGGGGTTTTAGCTCCTCATTTCCATGAGAAGCTTGCAACAATGGAGGATTAGAGTATTGGAAAGAGATGGAAGGAGGGAAATGGGGAGGAGAGATAGTTCCAATGGTATGGAAGGATGTCTCCTTCATGACCTAACAGAGCTCCAAGTTTCTATTTTTCTTCTCGAGTGTAAGTATATCCATTTTTCCCTCTTTTTCTGCCTTAAAACGCAACCCAGAGTCGTAGTACGCACTAAGCGCGCCTCAAATTGTTCAGTTGGATAAATGACAATGCGCTGAGCGAGCTGATCGCGTTGAGCAGGCCTTCGCGTTGGTCGAGCCTGTCGCATTGAGCGAGTCGCTGTTGTGACGCTGAGCGAGCAACTCTAGACTTTGAAATTCATATTTCATGCCCTTGCAGTAAAATTTACAAAAAATATAACCAACACTTTATAAACCAACTAGTTAAAGTATCCACCAGATAAATGCTAAGAAGAAGCTAATTCATATATTTTAATCACAAAAAGAAGTATTATAAAAGGAAAAAAATACATTATTACTAAGTAATTTACATATAACTTTATGTATGCTCAGTAATTATCACGTGTAGAACTTCTAAATAGTTATATTAAATCCTAATATTTAATATAAATCGTCTACTTAAAAAAAATACCTTCTGGTATAGAACTCCCTTGACAATGTATCTATATAAGCCTATATCTATATAAGCCTAGTACGTACGTAATATTATAATATACAATAACCTACAGATAGGACAACAGAATTACTTCTTTCTTTTTTTTTTGAAATTCAAACTTTTATAAAATGTTATGACATGTTTCTTGAAATTGAAAATAGTTAGAATTAAATAATTACATT
>PYAF01000356.1:1650449-1663936 GCA_007407185.1 Glycine tomentella
AATGTTAATGCGGAAACAAATTTCATAATGAGTAATGCACTTAAAAACATAAATGGACGGAGAAATTACTATACACAAATATATACAAAATGAATAATTTTTTGTTTATCATGACAATTTTTCATAAAAAATTGAAATTAAAAATATTACTCGACCCAAATGTATACAAATAAAAGGTATATATAATAAATTATAGAAATTTAAAAGGGAAATTCCAAAGGCAATAATTATTAGAAAAACCACCACAGGTAATTTAATGCATTTGATCTAATGAAAAAATAAAAAAGTGAAGGAACAAATATATTAAATATGATTGGATTTCAAAATATTGTAACCCTTAACCGTAATTAAATTAATTATTGGTAATTCATAATTTAATATAATTTAAACTAAACAATTATATTATTACTATTATTAAGAAAAATATTTTTTTAAGGGAAAGAAAAATTGATTTAATGCATTCTTAATTTTGAAATTCAATATTTTATGTAATTACTATTAACAAAACAGAAATTATATAATAAAATCAAATATGGGACGTAAATATATTGAATTTCATATTTCATATAAATGACTTTGATTTCAACATGAAGACAGACAGGAGTATGAGTGCAAATTTAACAACAGTAAACGAGGACTAATGAGTTACTACGAATTTATAAATAAAAACAATGGTAGTATATATTGGTTTAGAATGATTTTGTTAAGAAAAATAAATTAAAGCATGAGATTTTCCATCTAGGTGGAATTATAATCCTGAAAAACTGTCATAATTATTCGAAAATATAAATGATTTCTCTTATTTTTATTAAATTTTCTGGTATAACTAATCACATTATTTGAGACAATTGTTGTGTTTTCATGTTAAGGTTTTGATTTAGTTTAATGCATTTTCGTTTAATTACAATATCATATCATGTAGGTTTTCTTATAATGTTATCACACTATTAATTTTGTTTATTTATTTTCGTTATCACGTAGTTCAGGTGCGTATTTTATGATTCAAACAAATTTAGCATCATATGTGATAAATAACTTATGGAAATTGCAAAAAAAAAAAAAAAAAAGTAATTGCAAAAGTACTCAACTGTCCGTTGCTTAAGTAATAAAATCGTTTAACCAAAATTATAAAAATTAATGAATTTGAATCTTCTAATATTAGTTATTTAAATCTACAAATTAAATCATCTCAATTCATATTAATGAAATAAATCACCGTCATTTATTTATTTTATTAAAACTAGGGACAAACGAGGCATTCAATCTCATTGTTTACAAAACAATTGTGGTTCGTGTAGTAGACAGTTGAGTATGTTGTTCACATTTTGAGAGTCATTATTTTTTTTGCTTTTTTTTCCAGATAGGTAGTAATGAAAAAAAAAATAGTTGAAGGTAAATTGAAAATAATAAATATACAAATATGGAATAATTTTCATTATAATGATTATAGATTAAGTAATTCAATAAATTAAATATATATGCATTATATCTTTTGAGTATGTTGTTCACATTTTGAGAGTCATTATTTTTTTTTCTTTTTTTCCAGATTGATAGTAATGAAAAAACAATGAAAGTAAATTGAAAATAGTAAATATATACATCAAATGTAATAATTTTCATCATAATAATTATAGATTAAGTAATTCAATAAATTAAATATATATTTATCTACTAATATATTAATTTACATTAACTTTAATTCCTGAAATTCGATTAATTTTTTTTAATAAATTGGTTTTATAAAATCAAATAGTAAATTAAAATAATCATACAGCATTTAATAACATCATCCTTAAGTTTTTTTTTTCTTTTCAAAAGACATGTCTAAGTTAATTGGTATACAAATTTAATTTAATTTAAAAAATATGAAAAAAATAATTTAATTTGACAGTTAAAAGTGGTGAAATTATAGTTTTTATTATTATATTTCAATTCAAATGTATAAAAACAAATAGGAAATATTACATTAAATTTATAGGAATAAACTTTTCCTCTAAAGATTTTTTTTCCAATCAAAATTAAAATTTCTTTTGCATAATTAATATATATTTAAATACATAACAAAATAAAATTAAATCAATATGATCATTACTATTTTTCTAGGTAAAATTAGTCTTAAAATTAATTTCTAACCAAATAATTATTCCCTTTTTATTTATTATCATCTCATAATTTTTTAATATTTTGTATTTACCCTTCTTCCGTTCTTCTTCCTCTCTCCCACCACCTCCATCAGTCACATCGCCCACCACCACTCACCATCTCTTTCCTCCTTTGTCACGTCGCCACCTCCTTTGCCCTAGTTCGACGCACACAAACACATTTCACCTCACAACCTCTGCCTTAGATATACTCTAACGCATCTCACCTCGAAACCTTCGATGACCACTCCGCTTGAGAACCATGCCCTCCGCCACGTGCGCGACCCTTTCGCAACCACTCCACCCCAAATCTCTGCCATTTGTCTCGTGTGTGACTGTGGTGCTGCCATCCATGACTCCCACGTAGTCGAGAACCCTTTTACGACCACCACAACCACACAAACCCAAAATCGAACTACAACCTTAAACTTTGTCCGACTTCACCACAAGCACCTTTCCGATATATTACGGATTGTTCAATCTGTAATGTATTTTTTATTACGGATTGAATAATCTGTAATAAAAAAATATATTATAGATTGAGCAATTCATTATTCTAATATATTATCAATTTATCCATAATAGACACCAATTCAAGATCCCTTCGTGCACTTGGCATTGCAAGTTGAGTTCTCTGTCAAGGACAAAATGTTTGGCGCGATGACTTGATCAGAGCTGCCACCATCCACATAAGGGCCGTTTATCTCAAATAGGAAAATGGAGAGGAAAAGAGATTAAGTGAGATGAAAAGGATAAAATGAAGACTTTATAAATTATGGGGTGCACCAAGCAAAAGCAAAAGTAGAGTGATTTAAGTAATTGCCCAACCAAACATCTCATTTCTTGGGTTCGTCTGGTCCATCCTATTGAAAAAGTTTGTCTAAACAATATATGAGATCGCAATCGCATCCATGTAATGCCCATTGCCCAACAGATCCTTATCGACGATCCTTACTGAAAACTTGAAGTAAAAACACATCATCATATGCTACCAATGAAGAAAGAAAAATACATGATCATCATTTTCTGTATCGGTTTTATATGGAATAAATTACTGTTTTCAGTTCCTGAAATTGTAAAATGTTGTTATACCAGTTTCTGAAATTAAACAAAAAAAATGTTGAGTTTTTGAAACGAAATTCGTTAACCATATCAGTCTTTGTCACTAGTTTCGTTAGAGACTAAAATGATTATAAGTTATAAAATTTAAAAATATGTATGATAATATAAAAAGTTTTATATAATTATTTAATCATAATTTATTATATATAATAAAATTTATTGACTTTTGAAATAATCTTTTAAAGTATTTCAAGCAGTGTGATTGAATGATATAAGCATTAAACTCTAATTAGTTACATATGAACAAATTTAAAGGATTAAGATAACAATCGTTTTTAATTTTAAGAATTTATTTATATTTTTTTAAATTTCAAAACTATTATAGCAGGTCTCAAAATGATAGTTTTAGTGACTTTAATCATCGCATAAGCGAATAGCAACCTTATCTCACGATTTGACATTTTTTCTTCTCATTTTTTAAGAAGTGAATGATATGAAAGGAGACAATAACGAAGATTATTGTTTATTTTCCCAAAAATAATAATAAAAGAAATAAAAATAAAAGTGACGAATATCTTCTCCCTTATCTCACGCATCTCATTGACAGCGCTAGCATTAGTAATTTAATAATGTGATGAAATTGATTGCTTTCTGATCTTTTCTGGTTTTAGCTCTTATCGTGACACTGATCCGGATAAGCATCGTTCCTAATCAATAATTTCACATTTATCTATCTATGTTTCTTGCTTTCCTTCCTAAAGCTACTTTATCACATTCCAAAAGAAGAAAAGAGAAAACACTGCAAGGTATACGTAGTAGTAGGATTAGTCAGATCAAATGTATAAGAGAAAATATACCAAATTACTCTTTTGGACTGTGCTTATTTAACATATTAAAAACTCATTCCAAGAATTATAAGTTAATAACTTAGAGAATACAGTATTGTTATGTTTGTTTAAAATTTTAAAAGTATAACTTTGTATTGTTCACTCTCGATAAAAGTAATTACAATATTATTTACTTTATTTTTATTTTCGTCATAGGGATGAAAATTTGTATCCCAATAAGAATACGAGAGAAGTTATTTTTAATCCATTTATAACTTCTATTTCAATTCTTATTTTTATTTTAATAATTATTTTAAAATTTAAAATATTCTTTAGAGTTTTAAAATTAACCAAATAAACTTTTAAATATTCTCCACAATAACATTCCTAGTAATAATATTTTTGAAAATGTGATTATTAAAAATAAAATATACTTTGAAACAAATACTTTTTGGTTTTTCTTTTTTTTTTTTTCTCTTCAACTTATCAATTTATTATTTCTAATTATCAAAAATATATGTAATGTAACCATTTCGCATTAAATTCCACCAAAATATATATAAGTGAAAAATTAAAAATTGCATATAATAAATAGCACAACAAGTGAAAAAAAATACTGTGATAGATTGCATCTCATAACATATTTTACATTCCTTAAATAAAAAATGTTTTACATTTTTTTCATTACTCATTTGCATGCATTTTCTAGTGGTTTACGTTTAGTTTTGTACACATTACCTAGATTTTTCTTTCTAGAACTTTGTTACACCTATTATGTGTTTTTAGTAAGTTGGTTTAGCCTTTTAGGGATGAGAGCTTGAATATTTGAGAGCCTAGGGAGAGACTTAAAAACCTTTTAAAGAATGGAAGTGCACACGAAGCATGGAAGTCATCTAAGTATATTAGGGAAAATTTAAAGAAAATATGAAAAGTTGGCCACTACTAAAAACTTGATGTCATCTCGACCTTTCATAGGAATATTGTTTAATTTAGTATGGATCCTTGAAATTATATTTATTTTTAATGGTTAAATAGTTATTTTTTTAATATATAAAGTGTTGATAAATTTATTTTCAAAAGATGAAAATTCAAATTTTAGTTCCTAAAAATAAAAAAAAAATGCGACAAATTCATCCATTCGTTAACTTTCATTCGTTACTGTCAATGAAAGAGCCTATGTGACAGACATAGATGGACGAAAATATTACAAAAATGATTGCCAACATGGTTGCTGAATAGTTTGGATCAAAATGTCAGTACGTTTCCATTTGACCAAATTTTCAGTAAGTTTTCATTGAACTAGTTTGTCAGACCCCAATTTTTATTTCATTTAAGGGTAAAATATAATTTAATCTTCATCTTTCTCTTTTTATTATTGTTATAAGCATAACATTACAATAAACACTTAAAAAATAGGGAACACACATAAGTTGGAACAAACATAATAGCAAACACAATATTGATTAATAAACATAATTTGTTTGTTGTTCTTAAATTATATTTTACCCTTAAATGAAACTAAATTTGGGATCTGACAAATTAGTCTAATGAAAATTTATTGATATTTTTGTCCAATGAAAATTTATTGACATTTTGGTCTAATAAATATTCAGCAACCATGTTGGCAATCATTTTTGTAATATTCTCATCTATTTGTGTCATCTAGACTCTTTCATTAATGGTAACATACGAATGTGAACAAATGGATCACACTTTTTTCACTTTCGGAATTAAAATTTGAATTTCCAACTATCAGGACGAATTTGTCAGCTCTCTACATATTTAAGAACAAAAATGACCATTTATTCTTTTTTAATTAGATTCATATTGAATTTAGTTAAAAAAAATAAATATAATTTACATAGTTTTAAAAAAGATCAAGGACCTAGATAAATACACGTCCAAAGACTTAACTGTAAAATAATTCATAAACTTAATTAAAATTGTCAAGAAAATTGGTACTTTTTGTACCTACCAATCAATTGTCGATCAATTCATGATTTTTCTATACATTTTTTCATAGTAACACACTTGAGAGTGAGGAGTTTTGTATTTATTTGTTGTCTGTCGACCAAGTCTATTGACTCGATTGTCGATTGACCATGAATGAGCCAACCACTTCCTCTTACTTCGTGGTCCATTGCAAGGCCGCGAATTTTGGGGACATTGTAACTACCTTGGATTAACAAATTTCTATTTTTAATTAAATGTTCAATTTTTTCATTAAATTAAAATTATAATTTATTAACTTAGTGATTAACAAATTTCTATCTTTAAATTACAAGAGTCTTACTTGGACATTGACTAAAGAATTAAAAAAATAAAAAAATATTATCATTTACTTTCTTAATCAATATCTTGAGCATTTGACAAATTATAATTAACAAACCTCTTTTATATTAATTCGCACATGAGTCATTATTTTTTATGTACATGCCCTTTTTGTCCCCTAATGGGAAAATACAAAGGCAACCTAACAAAAGGTTCCACTTAAAATAGTGTAATTGGACCCAGAAAAGAATAATTTTAAAGATAAAGGATTCTAGATATTTGAAGGGACAAGGACAACATATCAATGATACCCAGCTAGACCACGAGCACGCCACGCGCCCAGCCCCACCTTTACATCTCAACCCTCCACGTTTCATCCCATCCAACGGCTCCCACATCACCAACCCCTCCTCTTAGTCCCACACAGCCACAGACCCATCTCTATCCACACGCTCACAATAACACACTGTCACCGTTCCGTTCCGTTCCGTTCCGTTCCGTTTTCCTCTGTTTTCTTTTCCTTTCAAATCTACCGCTTCGTGGAAATCCCGAACCAGAAACCATGCTTCTCCGAACCGCTGCTGCTGCTTCTGCTTCGTCCCTCTCCCTCTTCAGCCCCAACGCCGAACCTCCCCGTTCGGTTTCCGCTCGTGGGTTGGTGGTTCGCGCGGCGAAAGGATCCACGAACCACCGCGCCCTAACCGGAGTGATTTTTGAACCGTTCGAAGAGGTGAAGAAGGAGCTCGATCTCGTTCCCACTGTTCCACAAGCTTCTCTCGCGCGCCAAAAATATGTTGACGAATCCGAGTCCGCCGTTAACAAACAAATCAAGTTGGTCCTATTTCTCTCTCTCATCGGTTTTATTTCATTTTCTTTTTTTCACCTTCTGATTATTATTATTTTTTTTATGCAGTGTGGAGTATAACGTTTCGTACGTTTACCATGCCATGTTTGCGTACTTCGATAGGGACAACGTTGCTCTGAGAGGACTTGCCAAGTTCGTTATTTTTAGAATCTATCGTTTTATTTTATACTAGTTAGGAGTGATTATTAGTTATTAATAATGGTTATGTGTGGTTGATGAAGGTTTTTTAAGGAATCGAGTGAAGAAGAAAGAGAGCATGCTGAGAAATTGATGGAGTATCAGGTGTTTGGCTTAGACTTATTTTTTCGTATAAGGAATCGAGTGATGTTGACGTTGAATTCTGATTATTTTTTTGTTTATTTGTTTTCAGAACAAACGTGGTGGAAAAGTGAAGTTGCAGTCAATTGTGATGCCGCTTTCTGATTTTGATCATGCAGATAAGGGAGATGCGCTGCACGGTTAGTGTTTATGGCCTTGTAATTTCCCTTTTTAGTGTTTTCAGTTAAGTTCGTGTGTTAGTTGGAAATAGGTTTGTTTTCATTTTCTGTGTTGTTCTCTGTTTATCTAAATCTGAAGGGTGTTATCTGTGTGATTTGGTTTCTGGATCGAACTTTTTTTTTTCCGCATCGTAGTGCTATGTGGTTTTGATTATTGAAGATACTTGATCGACCTTTGAAATCTTACAGTTTTGACATCGTTTCTAGAGTTGGAATTCCTACTTTTTAGAATCTTTGAATGATGACATGATTTGATACTATTCTTAGTATCTTGTGATGAATCACAAATGATTTGGAATTATGCAGTACATGAATGAATTTTGGGATACTCTCATAAATTCTCATCATAGGAATTGAAAAGTTAAATGAGTAGTGACTTATTAAATGGAAATGAATTGAAGGAGCACTAAGAAAAGCAAACTACTCTGTTTTCATTCATATGAAACAAGGATTTTATGCAGTCACTCAATCACTCATATTATTGCTCGCCTCTTATTCTTCTGAAATAGAAGCTCAACATACTTAGCTGTGATTTTTGTTTTGTGGGACTTACGGTCAAGTTCTTTTATGTAAAATGTTTATGTAAAATAAATCAAATCCTGACTGAATGTTACATTTATATAGTACTGATATATAACTTTATATTACCAAAATGGTAAAAGACAAATAAAGAAGTCAACTTGTGTAAGAAAAAAAAAATCGCTTATTTAGGCTTTACCTGTTGAAATTCTCAACAGGATTCTCTATATGTCAGTTAATTATTTTTCCCCCTCTTTCAGCAATGGAACTCGCTCTGTCATTAGAGAAGCTAACGAACGAAAAGCTCCTTAACTTGCACAGTGTAAGCCACCTTTGTAGGATCTTAGTTTTGGTTTTGCTGCATGTTCTTTGTTTCATTGGTATCAATCGTCTTGACATTGATATTGTTAAAAATGGAAGTTCCTTACTTTAAACTTGATGTATGTTGTTTGACAGGTTGCCACAAAGAATGGTGACGTGCAGTTGGCTGACTTTGTGGAAACTGAGTATCTGGGTGAACAGGTATAATATAAATTTCTTGACGCAACTATCAATTTTCAAGTGTGAGAGATTGTACGTATTGTGTGCTATGCATTGCATTTGGCAAAAGACTGCTAATAAGTTCAATAACACTATTGTTGAATGGTTTCTTTCTTAGGTGGAAGCTATCAAAAGAATATCGGAGTATGTTGCTCAGCTCAGAAGAGTTGGCAAAGGACATGGTAAGAATTTCTAATTCTGCTACGTGTCCTTTTATTTTTTCCTGAGGTTTTTGCTTTGATCAAAGGAAGGTATTCATGTTGTGTTTTCCTTGATGGACTTTCAGGTGTTTGGCACTTTGATCAGATGCTCCTCCACGAGGGAGGAGATGCAGCTTGATAATTATTACTGTATTACCCCCTTTCTATTATTTTGTATCTTGCTGATCTAGGTGGCTTTCAAATCTTTTGCTAGAAGGTGGAACTGAACTATATGGATGAATAAAATGTGTGGACTGGTTTCGGTCCTTTCGGAGATTATTTACTAGATCAATGATTTTTTTTTTTTTCATAAAAAGAAAAGGTAGAGACTTAAATCTATCCTTTTAAATGTACCCTAAGGCTAATAGGGCTAGGTTAACGAACGCGGATATTCAAACTTCCATCAATCATGACTCGTAAGGGCATTCTGGTGAATAGCTATGGGGAAATGGATATAACGCGCGTAACAAAACTAGCATGAAAATAAACGAAGATGGCAGGGCCAAAACCATGACATAGAGAACCAAACATTAAAGATAAAAGATTAGTTAGATACAAAACATAGTGAAAAGGGACGATCCTCTAAGGCTCTAAGCCTCTGAGAAACAAAACTCATAACTGGTAACAATGCAATGGCAAAATGATAGATGGACAGACAAATGATAAAGCACTGAGTGTCAAAAGAACAAGAGCACAGCCACGGGATGGACATTTGGTGCTTGGTTTATGTTTTTAGCCTTGGAGTCTGAGCCATGGTGCGTCTCAGTGAGCAAGGAGCAGTGGTTGGTGTGGGGTTCTTTGGTTGAGCATAAAAGTAGTGAGACGGTGCTGGATGTGGAGGTTACTAATGGGGCCTTTAAAAAATAACTAATGTGAACGAAACACGTGACTCATTCCTTCTAAAACCTTCCTGAGATATTTCCTTTTTTATCCCCTTCTATGAGACCTTATCATATTCTTATTTCGTTCATTCACTTAGGCTTTGTTTGGGAGTTAGGAGGGGAAGGGAAGGGAAGAAAAGAGATTCAAGGAGAAGAGAGGGGAAGGAAAGAGAGGAAAATGAGGAAAATTCCTTCCTCCTTGTTTGAGAGTTAAAAATATATTAAGAGAGGAAAATGGAGAGTTAATAAAATATTTTTACAATTTTGTCATTGAATTGTGATTCAGTGCTTTGTATTTTGGTGTTTTATTAACACTGGCTGGGATAGGATAGTAATTTTATTAACACAGGATGGGATATGATAGTAATTTTATTACTTTTCCTTCTAAAAACCCCCAAATAGGAGGGACAATAATTTTTAGGCTTTGGAGGATTTCAGAAGAGTTTTAAAAATCCTCAAATCCTTTCCCTCAAAAAATTAAAACTCCCAAACAAGGAGATCTCTCTACCTAAATCTTTCCCTTTTCTCCCTTCCCCTCCAAAATCTCTCTCCCAAACAAAGCCTTAATCGTCTTTATTTCATTCATTTGTATATATTAGCCACATAAAATTGGGGATTCAAAATAGAGAAAACGAAGACAAAGCCTATCTCAATAAACATAATGTCATATATAGACAAGAATAGATGATAGTCAACACCCCAAAAACAAATAGCAGGAAACTTATATCCGATTTTATTAATTACTCTCCCTTGGTGAGAAGCTAAAACAAATTGAAATCCCTACACCTTTGGTCGAACCTGCAATTGCAAATATGCATGCATTTACGTTGCAAGTTGACCCATACGTAAGTTGCCTTAAATAGCAAGTTTACTTAGTCTTTTTTTCCTAAAGAGGACAATTTTTTTTATTTACCAATTGGGGACAAGATGTAAGTCGTGACACATGTTACGACTCCTTTTTTTAAAAAAATAAAAATTGGTCGATAAAATTTGATTGCAAATTTCGGTCGTTACTTTCATCTTTAACATTTTTTGCTACAGAATATTGTGGTCGCAAAAAGAAAAAAATCACAATATTATATCGCAAAAAGTGTTAACGACGGAAATAGCGACCCAAATTAGCAACCAAATTTTAGCGACCAATATTTTTTTTTTAAGAAAAGGAGTCGTGCCACGTGGCACGACTTACCCCTAATCCGGAATTCTTTAAAACTTGCCCCCAATTGGTAAATAAAAGAAAAAATGCCCCCTAAAGGGGAAAAGGCCATTGATTTATGGCTAGGAATGCAATAAAGCTAAGCAACGATATTTGGTGGTTAAGAATAGAAATTGCAGGGTTAACAATATGTACAGCAGTCAAGACTGTCTCACAGTATTCAGGTCCATCAGCAACATGTTTGACATCATTGTTAGCAAAGATAGAAGTTAGAGGGTTGTATATCAACTCACTCAGAGCACTCCTAAATGCCATAACCACATATTCATAGTCAGAGTTTGCACATTCTGCAATGGTTGGAACATATTTTGTCTTCACCAATATCCCTTAAGAAACTTCTGCCTTTCTACTCCCTTCTTTAAGGCCAACTTCAAGACCGCCTCTGAAAGTTCAAGAAAGTTTTTTGCATGCAGAACTCTAGGATCAACCATCATTGTGGGCAGGGTCAAGAGCATTCAACGCAAAGCGGCTTTTCATTCCCTTGTTTCGTCGTGCAAATTTTGCCAATTAGGTGAGAACCATTACCAAGCAACCTATGATTGATGACCATGAATTCTAGCATTTGTTAGCGAAGGAAGGAGATTGAGTAATGAGGATCAAACAAAGGGTGCGCAAAAAGGAACATAGTGTTAAAGAATTCATTTTATGGTGGGGAATTTTAAGGTTAGTTTATTTAAACTTATTTGGTGAAATAAGTGTTTAATTTAATAAAATAAACAATTTTTTTAGTGTGTTTATCTAAAAAAATTTTACTTTAAAAAATCATTTTTTTTTCTTATTTTAAGAAACAAATCCTTTTTGTTTATTTTTAAAGTGATTATTTTAAAGTTATTTTTTAAAAAAACTTAAACAAACAAACCCACCCTTAATCAAGGGCTCTTGGTTGCAATGAGAGGGGGTAAATTAATTCTTTAAGGCCTCGCTCGATGTGGTTGCGAGTTTCTGATTTTCGATTTTCAAAACAAAACATGTTCGCCAAAAAGGAAGTTGAATTGATTTTTAACTCAATTTCAAAACAGTTTTATATTCATTATCAAAACCAAGAAAAAAATTTTAGGAAATTTGATTTTTATTTTAAAATACACATTCTAACCACCACCACTATATCACCACCATTTAACCATAATCATCGTCACTGCCACCACACCTCGTTGTTGTTGCCTCCAGCACCACCACTATTGTTGCCTCCACCATTCCACAACCATTGCCATCGCACCTCGCCTTTGTCGCCTCCACCACCATCGCACCATTGTCATCACCATTCCATCGCTGTCGTTGTCGCCACCATTTTACTTTTGCCACCTCCATTGTTGTTGTTGCCACTGCTACACTATTCCACCCCACCACCGTTGTTGTTACCACAACCATTCTAGCACTGTTATCGCCACTACCACCACACTGTTGCCACCACCACCACCATTCCATCGCTACTATTGCCACCATTGACACTATTCCACCCCCTTCCCCCTCCCCCCAAAGAAAACAATTTTAAAATCCGAACCGGTAATTGACTCAGTCAAGGTATGAGGTCACTAATTGACCTGCATAACTTGGTCTTTACTAAAAAAGTTATAACTTTATACCCAACCTTAATTGATCCGCATGATCGAGCATGTTTCCTCCCTTGGGGAAGACCCGATCAGGTAAGTGGGTCATCAATTTAACCACAAAGTTGGTCAGGTCATTCTAGGTTGCACCATGTTCAATGCATGATCAATCCGATATGCAACTTGACCCGACTAGACCTTTGGTCGCAGTCAAATCAGTTCAACTAGTTGAGTCTATCTGGGTTTTAAAACTCGGTCATCACAACTTCATTACTACTATTGTCATCATCACCATTTCACCACCAACGTTGCCTCCATTATTTCACCCCACCATCGTCATCACCACCACCTACACCACCAGTGTTATCACCATCATTCTCATCCAGTTATGTCGTCACCATCATTATTTCATAATAAAGCGATATAAGATAAAAAGGTTTACTCATTTTATTTATCTTCAATTTGTAACATTTTTTAAAAAATTAAAAACAAAAAATAAATCGAAACTCAACACTCAAAACTAAAATTAATTTTGATTCTTAGAATTTTTTAAAGAAAAAGAGAAACCATTCCGTACGAGACGTAAGGTTGTTTATAGCATTGCTCACCTTACATAATTATTTCCTTTTATGATTATATTCTATATTATACTTTCAATATGAATTTCAATTTGTATTTGTATAGATCAAAACGGAAGGACGTACGAATTAATGCTAAATTGTAAAATAAAAAATACTAATTTGATTCTTTATAAAACATTATATAATTTAGAATGAATATATTGATACTATATATCAAATAAGTAATTAACATATACTATCAGAATTCGTTAATTACACGTTACTCTAATATATTCATTAACAAGATCCTTAAAATAAGAAAATATTTAATTACATTTTATTATATTATATATCTAGTATT
>PYAF01000356.1:1672270-1721516 GCA_007407185.1 Glycine tomentella
TGTTTGTGTTTCTGAATACTACTTAAAGGTGTCTGTTTATCCTACCAACTATCAGATGTACCCCCAACCTACAGCTATCTCTCACTCGGTTACTAACATGGAGGATGTGGTTGATATGGTAGGTAACTCTTGGTATCTGCTACTGAATATTTATTTGTACTAGACCAAAAAATGTATCATTCATGTCCTATGCAGGCTATGCTGATAACTTTAAAAGTTGTGGCTACTTAAGCAAATGCCACCTTTGCAGAGATTGTAATTGCACTTGTTATTAGAAGATATCTCCCTTCTGACAATCCAACTGTTAAGACAGTAGAGTAGTAGACACTTCAGACTAGACAATATCCAGTATCTTGTTATGTAAAAATAAACAAGTAAATAATGTTAGTTAGTCAGCTACTATTAGTTAGGATTTTGATATATGTTGGGTAGCTGCCTAAAACTAAAGCATGACTGTTGTATTTTAGAAAGATTGGAAAACTCAGTTCTTTGATGTCTGTCTCTCGATATCATTCTGTTATGTTTTGTGCTTCTTCCCTCCTTTCTCTTTCCCACCTAAATCTCATATCTTATCCACTATCAAGTAGAAGTAAGGCAGTTGTAGTCTTGTAGAATTGCATCTAAAAGTGTAAGCAGTAACTTTTTGTTATGGTCTGGACAGTTGCAAGGAATACTTATTGTCAACAATGTTGCTTCTGTTTGCGTCAGTAGAACAACACAACTGACAAGGGTAAACTTCTTGTGAAGGAGGCGCCAAGAGCAGGGTGTCAATATTTTCTATATTTGACTGAATTTTGGTTTTCTAAATTCTAATATATATCATTTTACGACATTCTCTATATGTTTTGCCAATACACTAATACTCCATCTGCCATGCTTTCTTCTATCTTTTAATATAGTGCAGATTTAGAGTAGAATTATACTTCTTGTTTTTGGTTGATTTGATGGTTTTGGCACTACATTGTGATTCAGGTGAGTGAACATGGTGATATTTTTCTTGCCGAACACATGACAAAGCTATGCCAAGACAATGCGGTGGTAAGTGGTGGTGAAGATTGTGAGGAAGAAGATAAGAATAGGGGACATTGATGTGTTGAAGAACCAGGGCTTTGAGATCACAGATTGACCAAATTGTTTTGGTAGAGTGGAGAAGCAAATGGAAAGCACAACCTTTATTATTTTGGGGCGGGTGGTGGTTAATCTTTTCAATCTCTAATTTGAATATATTGTATGACAGTGTCAATATGCTTTCGTTATACACGAGCGACTAAAAAGATCTCTGGAATTGGAAATGTGTGTCCAATACTTTACACTCAAACTGTTCTCTCTGTTTTATCTGTTTGTTAAGGTCATTGGCACTTTCACAGTTTTCCTGAAGTACCTTTGAGTGTATAAAATTTACCCCCTCTTCTACATTTTTTGGCCCAAAAAATAATAAAAATCATCTTTATCACTTTACTATTATTATGACATAAAAGTAGAGCAATTAAATAAGGTCAATTTTCATAATTGAAGTTTAGTTTGTTATTTTGGATGTGGCAACACTTGCAATGGAATGGAAGAAGTGCACGCGGAGTTTACTTTGGGTAGGATGCTGATAAGAAAAACACGACCAAGAAATTTCCTTATTTTGTAGTACCGAACTCCATTATATATATAATGCCATTTTTAATCAAATTGTAAATTAAGCAATCTACCCAGTATCCAAAGTTCTCCAGTGTTTTAACCCGAATTCAGCTTCATTTCACGTATGAATATGATTTCCTAACCATGAACCATCTTGAGAGGTTAGTTATTTAGTTATTGAAAAAAAAGTGTTACAGTGTGCCATTGTTCAACACAACACAACAAACAACAAGATGACCACCACCTTCCTCTGCTCCTTACTCTTCCTGTTGATGACAACCTTATCAGAGTCCCAACCAGACCGTTTCATGAGACGTAAACCCCTTAGTGGTTCTCACCAAGAATACTTCGAAGTGAGTTACCCTCCAAACTCACACGAACCCATAACACCTTCATGCACCCACCGAATAATCCACCACGCCTTCGCCAACACCATCGATTCTCCACCGTACACCACCTCTTACACACCGCCCCCGCGGTGCGGGGCACCGTGGTCTCGGGTGGTCCTCCACTTCCACGCGCGGTGCAAGGGCGAGCAGTACGACCGCATTGCCGCTATCTGGCTAGCCGGCGCCGAGATCCTCCGCACCAGCACTGCCGAGCCCAGCCCCGCCGGTATCTTCTGGAACGTCCACAAGGACGTCACCAAATACTCCGCCCTCCTCGCCAAGCCCAACCAAGACCTCACCATGATGCTCGAAAACATTGTCAATAACGAATTCACCGGTGTCTACCACGTCACCGTCACTCTTTTGTTCTACAACAAGTACGCCGTTAGGGCTCCCGTTAGGGTTCCGTTTGTCCCGTGCCCCGAGGCACTCAATTTTGATCCAATTCAATCGAGATCACGATCTCGATCTCTTGTTCAGGAACCGGGCTCCAGAGGCGTGAACGAATCGCCGGCTGATTTGATTATTCCGATCTCCGACGACGGACGGCGAGGGTTCTGGTTCAAATTGGAGGAAGAAAAAGGTTCTTGTTCCCGGAGAATTCGAATTCCGAGGAACACTTACCGCGCGGTGCTTGAGTTATACGTTTCTTTCCACGGAAACGACGAGTTTTGGTACTCCAACTCGCCGAATTCGTACATCGCGGCGAACGGTTTAGAAACGGAGCGTGGTAACGGCGCGTACAGGGAAGTGTACGTGACGATCGACGGCCAGGTTGTTGGATGGGAGATTCCGTTTCCGGTGATCTTCGCCGGCGGGATAAACCCTCTGTTCTGGGAACCAATGGTGGCGATTGGGGCCTTTGACCTTCCCTCATACGACATCGATTTGACGCCGTTTTTGGGGAAGGTTTTGGACGGGAAAGAGCACGTCTTTGGAATTGGGGTGGTGAAGGGAATCTCTTTCTGGCTTCTGAACGCAAATTTGCATCTTTGGTTGGATCATGAATCCACGGTGGTTCATGCAAACCCTGTGGTTCATCACAGTCCTGAAACTTCAATCGAACGGCAAGAGGACTTTAAAGGGCTTGATGGGGCCTTTGGTGTGGACGCAGAGAAGGAAACGCAGATCACAGGGTGGGTTATGACTAGTGTGGGCAACATCACCACCACTGTTTCTCAGGGCTTCTCGTTTAAGAACTCCATAAAGGTCCAACACAACGGGAGTATCAAGACCGTTAAGCAGAAGTTCAAGGCCAAGAAGAAGGTTAAGGTGATCGATGGAAAAGGCGAATCGATTACTAGGTTGAAGGTTAGGAGGAGATACCCTTTAAGGGTTGTCACAAACACTAAGCAGTTTCGGGATGGGACTTATAAACTTGTCACTGATCTTTCTCACACTCTAAAGGAGAAGCATGTGAGTGGGTGCTTCGTCAAATCGATTAGTAATGAGCAGAATTCAAAGGGGTGGATCGAGGTTAAGGGTCAATCTGTTGTTTCGGGTCAAGCAAGCACCTCCCAGAATTACAGTTATTTTGATAGGTTCACTTGCTACTCAAGGAATGTTGCTGCGACTAATGGCAGGGTTGTTGCGGACAATTCAACTTTTGTATGTGAATTGTGAAAATTCTTTGTAGTTTCTTTTTTCCGTACATCTATTTATTATGTAGTTTCCTGCATAGTTTTTTTTTTTTTTTTTTTTTTTTTTTTTTTTTTTTTTTTTTTTTTTTTTTTTTTTTTTTTTTTTTTTTTTTTTTTTTTTTTTTTTTTTTTTTTTTTTTTTTTTTTTTTTCTAGGGGAAGGAATCTGTATGATAGTATCTTTTGAAGCTGCATAATGTATGTATCGTTTCCATATGTGCCACTGTGCCTGGATCTAGACAGTAGACACTGAAGGAAGGCACAAGCTACTGAACCCACGGTTAGTAAACAAAGATCATATCATAAATGTATGGCTCGTAGCAGAGCAGAGCTTGCAGACGAGCAATTTTCAGCTTCAAGAATTATGCTTTTCGTGGCCTTGAGGCCATCCATGCAAGTCCATAACAAAAGCCTAAGGATTGTTTGGCTTAAGAAAATCTATTTGTATTTTTACTTTTTTCTCATTTCTCAAAAGTTTGTACAAAAGTAATGCAAAAAGAAAATGAAAATAGACAATAAATTTAGTAAAATAAATAATGAAAATCTATTTTCATTTTTCTAGTTTTACTTTGTTTTTCACTATTTTATATCCAAACTTTGAAGCTTCTGGAAGCTGTATTACCTTTGGGAGGAGCCGTTCTTTAAAACACGGCTTGTGTTTTGGAGGTTAAGCTTTCACTATTGATCAATGAAATTATTTTGCTTGTTAAAAAAAAATCCATACTTTTGAAAACAAAGAATAGAGTAAAAAAATTGACATTTTCGTAACATGTTCTGCATGCTAAATTGGTTCTTGTGGTAACAAGTGCATGAACGAAACTACTTTAACTATTGCATGCAGAAGTTATGGTAAAGGTAAATGCATCGTACATAAGTTTTCAGGAGATATAAGATTAGTCAATGATTAAAAAAGAAGATATAAGAGAAGAGAGAGAAGTGATGAGTTCAAATCGTCCTACTAACATTTTTAATAAAAATAAAAAATTAACATTTGTAGATAAAAAACTAACATTTCTAATAAATGTCTCGTTAACATACTTCACACTCAGACAAGATTTCCTTGTCGAATAGATATTCCTTTCTTAAAATTCATTCTTTTTACACCTAATTTTTATCCAGAATACACTGATACATGGGTGATTGAAGAATACGTCATTTTTATTAACCTGATATACATTCAGTTTCAAGAGCTCGTAGGACGCCATAAACCTTTTCTACCTACAAGAAACTGATTTTGATGCAACGTTACAGACCAGTGAAGTGAACGCAAGATTGGAATGAGCTTGTTAAGTATTTCCATAGAATCTTGAACCACAAGATATCCATTTGGTCTCAATATGCGATCAATCTCCACAGCCACATCTACAATGTCACATCTGACCAAAAAATGTTCATTATCAGATTCAGATGTCTCTTAACACATACCTATGCTACGTGTAGAAGTAAGTCGAGAGAGTTCTAAAACAATAAATAAAAGGAGAAATCACGTGATCTTATAGGTATTAGTTTCCTCAATAAGCATACCTTTGCTCAAGATATTTGAAAAGAAAGCTAGAATGAAGAAGATCGTATGTGCGAGGATAGGTGTTAAAGGACTCGCACCAATCATGATACACTCCTATTAACCCTCTGTCCATTATAATAGAAAGAGTATCTGGCACATCAATCGGTACTACATTCATCACCCAGACTGGTAGATCCATGAGAGCTGTGGCAAATCTGCAAATAACAGACTTGGTATCAGTTTCAAAGTTGCTTGGAGGAAGCCAGCCAATTTATTGAATGTCACAGACGATTGACATGCCATTATTGAATCATATGTAGGTCTGAAAGACAGATCAAGTATATGAGTAAATACTACCAATGCCCTCAAAATTGCCCATATTCTACTATAAAGAATATAATAAAAGGGAAAAGAGCAAAAATAAAATTAACAAAATTACTTTACCCTGCATAACCCGCATTCATGTCCATTACATTTCGAACACTTGACCACTTTATTGAAAGAGCATTCATATAAAAGTCTGAAACTAATTCAGACCAGCGTTTGCTGTCTTTGAAGAACTTGTCCTTGGCATCTGAATCAGTAGGTAAGCTAGGTGGCTTACTGGTAAGCCTCTGGGGCCAAGGCTTGGGCCAGCTCTGTAGGTTACCCATACCATCAACCGGAAGAGGAGTAAGACAACTATCCAGTCTGGCATACCTAAATATAAGCATGCAAAGAAAATAAGAGACGCTAGAAATTAGACTAAACATTGTAATATCTAGCATTGCTTTCTATGGTCCATGCACATTTTCTATGGCCTTTTTATAGGGACAATATTCATTTCTTTCAGGCATTGTGGAGAAAGTATAAACAGGAGGAAATATAAAACATCATATAAATAAGATCCCGAGAAGAGACAAAATACCATGAGCTATTCTTGCCATCCTTATTTTCACATAAAGGAGGATTGTTCTCTTCACGTTTCTCATAGCAAGAAGATGAGGTTGGCTTTTGGTATATAACAAGTCCAATTCCAGATGAATCACGACCCTTAGCCACAACCTTCCAGCACATGGATTTTGTTATATCCACCATGGCTGCAGTTTGAAAAAGAAATTATTTTTCTTAAACATAAGAAGACAGAACAAATTTGTTTGGAGCATTATGACAGGGTCATACAGGGTTGAGGTGAGAGTATAAGAGAAAGACAAACCATTCCACACTTTCTGATCTCTTTCATCATCACGGTAAACTGGTGTTGCAGACCATGCAAAGAAACCGCCTGGTCTAAGAATCCTATTGAGCTCATATAAGGGCTTCCCACCTAAAGTTGTGATCAGATTTGTGAATAAACATTTCTCAGAGATCAATATAAATGGAACATGGAAGGCCATTATAGAACCCCATCTTGATGGAAACAAGAAAAGAAGATAAGTACCATCTGCATCCCAGTGAACCCTGCATCGCGCACAATGGATCAAATCAAACCCATTATCAGGAAAAGTCAACTTTTGCGTTCCAATGACAGAAAGAGTTGCCGGAATTCCTCGTTCCAAAGCAAATTGTATCTGAGCTTCATGTTCATCTTTTGGGGCAAATGACATAGTAATAACATTTTTGTCCAGCAGATAGCCACCAAAGCTAGCAACACCACAACCAACATCTAGAACAACCCTGATATGCTTTCCCCACTTAATTGCAGGTAATGTCTAGTGTAAAACAAAAAACAAAAAAAATAATCAGCAAACCACAAAATGAAGTAAGCATTCAAAAAGTAGTCCTTCGAGTATAACATATGTAATGTACTGGTTTAAGTCATACATAAATCAAAATGAAACATTGTTTGGCACTCATTAAAATAAAATTTAACAAAATGTCATCATTTTTTTATTGGATAAAACAATAAATGGATGCCAACTACTGTAAGTTAAAAAATGCCAACTCTTTATCTGAGATCTTAGACACTTCCATCAATCCTAGAGAGAAGCAACAAAGCACTACGTCTAACAGCACTAAGCAAAAAAAAATTCAGCCTCAGTATTCTATCAGAATGTATACCTACTGCTCCTGCCTAACATTCCTAATTATAAGCCCTGAGCTTTTTTGATGTGTTCATATAATATCAATATGTAGGCCAAGCAAGATCCAAACAGTAGTCAGGTTCCTTCTCAGTACTCTCCATGTCCTCCGAATTTTATTTTATTTTATTTTCATTTTTCGGCTCTTTTTTACTAGTTGATTACAGTTTCTCAGTAACTATAACAGTCACATGGAGAATAAAAGATTAAAGGCTTAAAGCGTGTATCATAATTATGGTACTAAATTATGTGAATCCAGATGACAGCATACCTTCTCTATGAACTTAATATAATGATCAACCCCATCTTTGAACTGAGTACCGCCACCTGGAAAGACCAGATATTTCCCAGACTTCACTACCCAGTGTTGGTCTTTCTTGTACTCCACCAGCTTTGAATAAGGGACGTTATCATACCAAATCTGAAAAAAAAAAAAAAAAAAAGGTTTCCTTCTCCACTGATTTCAAGACTAGATAAAAGTAAAACTCAAAATACTTAACTAATAACAATCAACACACCATTTTCATAAGTATGTAAGAAGAAATTGGTATGTGACATATCATAAAGCAAAACCTATTCAATTCTCATCAATCTCACCTTGTCCCTGCTCTTGGGCCATGGAACTGGAGCTTTATAGCCTTTGGGAAGGGGAAGCAAACAATGCAGACTTGTCTCAGGACAATGCCTTTCCCTGTGCTCCATGTGCCTTCTCGACTTAAGAGCCTTAATCGCCTTAAAATTATCCAAACAGGGAATAAAATCAATATTCTGCGGTTCCTCACATAGCTTCCAATCGAACCTGACATTGGTCATGTTTGGTGGAAGCTCTTGCTCTTTTGGATTTGCAGTATAATCAGCAGATGCTTGGGAAGGGTTAAGGGGTGGTTTCTCTTGGATAACAGAATAGAAAGCAACAGCGTTTGAGGTGGTGTGGTTGAAGCTGAAGAGGAAGAGCGTGACGCAAATGAGCAAGATTAAGAGAGTGAGAATGAAAGGGTATTTTCTCTCCTTGAAGAAGTCTTCAGCTAAAATTGCCATTTTTGTTTTTTCACTCTGCTCAAGGGAGACAAAGATAGAGATACACACGGGTTTATGAGGAAGAAGGAATAACTGGATCTTGTGGCTGTCCTTCGGATCCTAAAGACTCTGTACTTTGGTGGTCAGATTCTGTATTCAGAACGCAGCTTCAACTCAATCCTAGGTTCTCAAACTTTCGAACCGACACGTTGACACTGACAATGGCAGCGTTGTGCTTTGTTTTGTTTAGCAGGATCTTACGAAATACAACGAAGGTTCGTGCTATTATATAGTAAAACATAAATTTTAATTAAAGAAAATTATATTTATGGTGACTTTAAATGTGAGATTACTGAGGTTAAACGCTGCCTCCGAACATGTTAATGTCTTTAATGTCAACGTTAGAACAATGTCGTGTCGTGTCTCACATTCTGCAAAAGCCGAAGACCAAACCCTGATTTATGGAGGAGGAATCTAACCAAAAAGGAAAAGAAAACTGGACACCAACAAACAACTGACGCTAGGATTATTACTTATTGTAATTATTAGGGTTAAACGTCTGTTAGTAAAATTTCTGTTAAAATTGTTTTTTTCTTTGAGACATTCTGTTAAAATTGTTATTGTTTTATATATTGTATAATGGTCACACTAACATTTGAATCCATGACCTCATATATATCAGGCTGATGCTAATGGGTTGTAATTATAAAATTTTATCTCTTTTTAGTATTTTGTTATTTTAAAATGACGATTTTGAGTCTCATAATTTTATAATTAGAAAATTCTATCTCTTTCTTTTTACAGAACTTAAAATGTTAGAGTAGGAATGAAATTCATTTATTATAAAAAAATAAAAAAAAACCAAAATCATTTTTAAGACTATTGGGCTAATTTCAATTTTAACCACAAATTAAAGAATTAAAATATATTTTATCTTAATTATTATGATTGCCTTTATATTATTATTGATGTGGCTGGTTCATCAATTTTCATAAAATTCAGAGGTATAGTTGTTTATATTGAATTAAAAGTATTTTCATTTCAATGTGCAATGCATGTGATGTTTGTGTTTTATGCATATATGAAAAAAGACTTTATCAATATCAGTTCTAAATAACAAATGGTTTAGGAAAGTTATCTATCTCATAACAGTCTTTATAGTTGGATCGTGTCTTAGAGAAAAAAGATCTAGTTTAAGAATATTTAAGTGTTTTGTGTCAAAATCAAGCTGTCTCATTAGGTCAAGTGTTAGTGCTTATATACGAACGCATAACAGTTAATCAATCGATATTCTCGCCAAGGTTTATTATACACGATCTCATCCATTATCCCCACATTCCTGGGCGCATATTGCGACCAATTAAAACTACTAAGATTTTAGGATCGAATGTTGCATACGATGAGGCGGGTCAACAGTGACGTCAACGCTCGACATCCGAAAATACCATATATCATAAAGCTGAAACAGGACCCTCCCAAATGATGATCGAGAAGGTTGAGAGATACAATAACTCACTCATCCTATTCATAAACAGGGGATAATGTGATAATATCAAAATCATAGTGTCACAACAATACACTCTAGATATCTCAGACAAAGACTAACTCGAACATCTCGGATAAAGAAGGAGATAAGAGCATGTGAGTTTTGGTGAGAACAATGCTTATATATAATGGAATGTAAGTTTAAATTAATTTTAAACACATAAGTTTGCTTATATATAATGGGATGTGAGTTTAGATTAGTCTTAAACACATAAGTTATCATTTGAAACTAAAGATCAAATTTATCTTTAGAACATATTAGATGATATTTAGCAACTACTCTTTTTTTATTGATTAATGTTAATTGTTAATTTGTTAGTTTTCATTTGTGAAAGTCAAGGAGGGATCCACCTTCCCATGGGAGCAATTGCCCCCGCTAAAATATTTTTTTCTTATTATTTGATAAATTTTTTTACCCCCATATGAAACTGTTTTTACAAATATAAATAATTATAAGAGATAAAAGAGACAATAAATTGATACTAATTTTGTTATTTTATCTTTTAAACAACCAAGTGAGACGAACACACACATTGATCCAATTGTAATTTCTAGAAGTTTAAATAATTTAATTTTTTTTAACATGAGATTATATATTTTGTAAAAATTTAAAATTGATATTTTTCTTTGAAAATATTACAAACTAGTATTTTTTGCCTCCATTATAAAATATTTTTGGATCCATTCTTGGTGGAAATGATACTCATGACATCTTCCTCATTCCTTCTTCCTTCAACCACCAAGAGCAAGCCTTATAACTCCTTTAACAATCAATTGTAATAGAGCAATGCAATTCAACATGGGCAACTTTCATATATTCTTTTTAAGCACAATGTTAAGTGATGAAAATGAAATTGGAAACTTTGCTTCAAAAGGTGAATCAAACAAGCAGTAAGTTAGTTCACAAAATACACATTTCGTGAACTTATGTGATCATTTTTATATATTTTAGGGATTAATGTGACTTGTGCTATAATGTCGCATCTATTCAAAGGTCAATTTAGCTATTTTCTAAAATAATAATGACCATGCTATATAATTTTCAAGACTAATCCAGCTCTTTTAAAAAATGTCCAAAAGTTAATAAACTAGTACTGTGTTATATGCTTTTAAATCCGTTAAAAAAAGGTTTTACAAAAAACTATTCTAGCACAGCAAAATTTAAGAAGATCCCTACACACATTCATCACCTTCGGATCGTTTCCACTAACAGAGTATCTGGCACATCAATAGGTACTACAATCACCACCCAGACTGGTAGATCAATGAGAGCAGCGGCAAATCTGGAAATAACAGAATCGGTATCAGTTTCAAAGAAAGAAACTTGGAGGAAACTGGTCAATTTATGTTGATGCAATAACAGATAATGTAAATGTACATGTCACAGAAGATTGACATGCAATTATTGAATTTCAACCATATGTAGGTCTGAAAAACAGATCAAGTATATGGGTAAATACTATCGATGCCCTCAAAATGGTCCATATTCTACCATAAAGAATGTAAAGGAAAAAGTGAGTAAAGAAAATCAATAACAAAATTACTTTACCTTGTATAACCAGCATTCATGTCCGTTACATTTTGAACACTTGACATTGAAAGACCATTCACATAAACGTCTGAAACTAATTCAGACCAGCGTTTGCTGTCCTTGAAGAACTTGTCCTTGGCATCTGAATCAGTAGGTAACCTTGGTTGCTTACTGGTAAGCCTCTGGGGCCAAGGCTTGGGCCAGCTCTGCAGGTTACCCATACCATCAACCGGAAGAGGAGTGAGACAACTATTGAGTCTGGCATACCTAAATACAAGCATTCAAACAAAATAAGCAAAGGTGGAAATTAGACAAAACAGTAAGATCTAGCATTGCTTGCAATACATGCACATTATCTATGGCATTTTTTAAGGGACAATATTCATTTCTTTCATGTTGGTATTGTGGAGAAAATATAATTGATGGAAATATAAACATCATAGAAATAAGATGCGAGAGATATAAAATACCATGAGCTATTCTTCCCATTCTTTATTTTCACATAAAGGAGGATTGTTCTCTTTACACTTCTCGTAGCAAGATAAGGCTGGCTTCGGGTATATAACAAGTCCAATTCCACAAGAATCACGAGCCTTAGCCACAACCTTCCAGCACATGGCTGCAGTTTGAAAAAAAAAAATACATTTTTCTTAAACATAAGAGCTAAGACAGAGCAAATTTGTTTGCAGCACCATGATTGGGTCATACAGAAATTCAACATCTCCATGTATTAAATTAATTAAAAAAGATACATGCTCAACACAGATTGAGGATTTTTAACTACAGAGGAAGGAGAGACAATGACATAAATAGACTCAATTGAGGTAAGAGAAAAAGAGAGAAGGACAAACCATTCCATACTTTCTGATCTCTTTCATCATCAGGGTAAACTGGTGTTGCAGACCATGCAAAGAAACCGCCAGGCCTAAGATCCTATTAAGCTCATATAACCACCAAAGTTAGCAACACCAGAGCCAACATCAATAACAACCCTGGTATGCTTTCCCCATTGAATTGCTGGTAATGTCTAGTGTAAAACAAACAAACAAAAATCAGCAAATCACAAAATGAAGTAAGCATTAAAAAGCTACTCCTACTAGCATAACATATGTAATGTACACAGGTTTAAGTCATGCATAAATCAAAATGAAATTGCTTGGCATTCAATAAAACAAAATTTAACAAAATGTCATCAATTTTTATTGGATAGAAAAATAAATGGATGCCAAGTAATGTAAGTTAAAAGATGATAAGAGCATCTCCAACGCAGGAGCTTCAAGAGTTCCTTAAGCGGAAGAATCGGTATCTTGAAAAAAATTTGCGTTGGAGGAAGCTGACCTGGCGGAACCGAACATTGAGCGGTGCTTATATAAGAAACGGTTTCTTACAGAATAAAATAAAAATAAAAGGCTCAACCACCACAGAAAAACAAAGAGGGAAAATAACCACCTTGACCGAGGAAGATGAGAACAGCAACGGCGACGGCGACGAGCACGACAACGGCGACGAGCACGGCGACGGCGATGGTGCAGACAGGAACAACGACGGCGAAGGCGAGAGGGAGAGAAGAGAGACAGCTGTGACGCGATTTCGTCAACGGCGGTGGTGCCTATGGCGAGAGAAAAGTCGTGAAGGTGAGAGGAGCGGCGTGAGGAGGAAGGTGAAAGCAGCGCCTTGTGGGTGTGGCTGGAGAAAAGTCAGGCATGCGGGAATGGAGAAGAGAGAGCGTGGAGAAGAGAGGGCAGTGCATGGAGAAGAGAGGGCAGAGCGTGGAGTGAAAAAATATTGGGGAAAAGAAGAGGAAAGAACGTGTGGTAAATGGGAAGGTTCTGGATGCTTGTGGTATATGGGAAAAGAAAGCTAAATTGTTTGGTGAAAAAAAATTACAACATTGCTGCAGGGAGGCGTGTGTAAAATTGAATGAGCCATTGAATGAATGTGGACACATTTTAAACACTCACAATTTGACCACAATGAATGAATCCGTTGAATGCACAAAATAAGTGGTCTTGAATGCACAAAATAAAAATAAAAGAACCATTGAATGAGACTATAATCGAATTAGTTGTCATTATTTAATAAATAGCATTTAATCATCAATTACTTATTATAAAAGAAGGTTTGGCTAGCCACGTGTCATTACTTATTATAAAAGAAGGTTTGGTTGAGCCACGTGTCACTCCCAAAATGCATTTAAGCCTAAAAATCCGACGTGGCGACCTGTGGGCGACGCTCAGCTTGTGCACCGTCCGGCTCTTTCTCTCTTCTTCTTCTTTTCTCTTCTTCTTCTTTTCTACACAATAAAAACAAGCGTAGTTCACCAATTTAAAATTTGAAATTTGAAATTCAAATTTTAAAGCTGTGGATGAAGGACAGATTGTTCAGGCTAGCACTCCTATGTTGTCACTTCGCCCAGCTACTGAGGAAGATGTTATATTTTTTAACAATTACTCCACTCTATTTTCTTCTAATCTTCTTGGCTGTGGTATGTTATTACTTTCGGAATCTGCATTTTTCTTACGTTTGTTGCATGTGCTATTTCATCTCTGAAATAAATTTGGTAACTCCTGTGGTCATATTTGGTTTGGTTTTTGGCTCGGCTAGGTTACCTCTAAATCATCATCGAAAACACTTTGCTTCATTTGGTTAGCTGCCTGTTTCGACTTGGTTAGGGTAAATGCAGGGTTTTTGATTTTTTAAAGCTTTCACGCCTTTTTAGTGTGAGCATTTGAAGGAGAAGATGAAATTTTTTTTTTTTGCCTCTCCTATGTCACTTCTATTCTGCCATACCTTTTTCTTTTTTGTTATAACTACTGTGGTCATATTTAATTGCATATTTTTACTTGAACAGTTTGGTTGTTTTTCTACTTATATTGGCACAAAGATTTGTTAAAGTATATATTTGTTATTATGCTCTGTAATTTGGTAATGTGAAGTTATAATATTTTAGTTGTGATACGTGGTTTTGCTCTTTTGGTATAACTGCTGTGGTTACATTCATTGTTAGAGGCTTATTATTTGTCTGTTATAACTCTGGTAGTCATCTTTTCTTCCATTTTTTGGGACTGGTATGTTAGGTTCTAAGGTTGTTATGTGTTTATGTAACACAACCAAATAGAGAACTTATTTGTAACCTTTTGATACAAATGTTATTTTTCAGGTGTGGGTACGAATATCTCCAAATATAAGACTTTTAATCTGCAGAATATTCCCAGTTTGAACTACGTTATTAATGGCTGCTGGTACATTTTTACTATGTTAAATAACAATTTTTTTTCCATGTCTATCATATGACAATTCTTTTATTTGTGTATTTTGTTAGCACTATTTCGCAGATTGAATTCTGTAGCTGAAATTAATGATTCCAAGGAAACTTGGAAGATTGCTATTCGACTTATAAGTATGTGGACAATACCAAGATCACCTAAGTCTACGATTGAGCTTAAAGTAATTGACAAGGATGTAAGTGTATGTTGTGTTGATTGTTTGTATTTAGTTGGTTGTAAAATCATTTATAATATTGTTGTACTAAGATGTTGTTTCTCCAGGGTGATCAAATTGTAGCTCAAATGAAGAACATTGATGATAAAGTGCTTAATGTAAATTTTCAAATTGGTGAAACTTATGTGATTCAAAACTTTGAGGTAGAAAAAAATGTAGGTCAGTACAAGGCTACGCGACATGCTTTTAAAATTAACTTAGTCAAAGCAACCAAAGTTACGCCTCATGATATGCCTGAAATTCCAAACACAATGTATAGTTTCACAATGTTTGATGCCATTCAAAATGGCTCTGCCAGTCCTGATTACTTAATAGGTAACTTTTGTTGTAAATTCATACTATATTCCTTTTTTACATGTAACATTGTATGTTAATTTTTTACATATAATATTTAATATTATTTGGTGATCTATATACTATTGGTTTTTGCTTGAAGATGTTATTGGTGAAGTTGTTCAAATTGGTCAGTGGACTCTTGATGGAAAGCCAAAGAAAGTGGTCTTCACAATGAAAGATCAGTGGTATTCATTGCACAAATTGGTGTTATTCTATGATGAATATGTTATACATGTTATACATTGTTGTATTATTGTTTATGTTATTATGCTCTTCACATATGACACAGTGGTGATGTAATCAATTGTACTCTATGGGAGTCACTTGCAATGGAATTTAAGGACTATTTTGAAAAAGCAGTTGTTGGCCCATTCATATTAATTCTAACTATGGCTAAAATAAAGGAAGCTAGAGGTATGTGTCTTTATTAAAAACGGATGATCAATGTATGCTTTCATTGTTGTCAAGCATTAATGTGTAACTTTTTAATTTTGTACAGGGAATTATCCGATTGGAATACAAAATTCAATGTATGGATCCAAAATATTTGTGAACAATGATAATAAGGAAATATTGGAATTCAAGGATAGGTAGCATTTTTAATATCTGGTAGATTCTGCTGTTATGTATTATTTTATATTAATAATATTGCTCTGATAAAAGATTTTTATTACAGAATGGATCCAAGCCAGCTAACTACAAATACGTGTTCTCAACTAGGAAGCCAGTTAACTGGTTCTTCACTGTATTCTGTGGCTGATCGATTTCTTCAGAAAGCTTTTGTAAAATCTATAGATCAACTAGCCCAATTGAAAAAGGTTTTTGTTTAAATTCATAAAGTTTGTTACCTTTGGTGTGTGTAAGCTGATATGTTGGTTTTTATGCAGGATGATGTTTGTGTCACTGTTGCTACCATATCTAAGTTATTGGTAGCTAATGGTTGGATTTATGAGTCATGTCCGAGGTGCAACAAAAAGGTTGATCCAGTGGCTTTGCCTTTTGTTTGTGTTGCATGTGGTAATGAAAGTCGAAACACAAACCCAAGGTTAGTCAATAATTTGCTATATATTCGTAAAATGTGATATATTGAAATATAACAGATTCATTTTTGTTTTGTCATAGGTTTCGTGTAGATGTCAGCGTCTCTCAGTCAGGTGAATCTGCTATTTTTACATTGTGGGATCGAGAGTGTGTTGCTTTGATCGAAGAAACTGCCGCTGCTATCAAACAGAAAATGATTTCTGAGGTTAAGTCTGCTATGTCTACCATAATGTCCTATTTTCCTTATAATAATATAATTGTATTGTAGTTGATTGATTAAAAGCTTCACAATTGTGTTTCCATAGGAAGGAGAATTTGATCCAAGAGATATTCCAGAAGATCTTGATCGTGTACTAGGAAAAACATGTGCTTTCCGATTCAAATATATTCCTGGAAATACACGTCATTCTATCTCTCAGTTATCTGAAGATGATGGATTAATAAATGCTGTTCTAGCCAAACTGTCAACCTCTGCCCTTCCGGTAAATATACATACACACACACATATATATACATATAGTTGATTGTCTAAGTAATTTGATGCTCTGTTATACACTGGCCTCAATAGAGAGTGTGTGTGTGTGTGTGTTTGTGTTTTGAAATTGGAATACACTGAAATGAGCAGTTACTAATTACATCTTATTTTATTATTAAGAATGATCCTGAGCCATCCACATCGTTAGCATCGCACTGTAATGATGGTCTTGATAGTGTAAGTTATTTGGTGTGTTTATTATGTTTCATTGTTATTGCATTGATTAGTTTTGTGTTGTGACAATTCCAATTTACATAATGTTTGTCATGCAGCAATGCTTTTCAGCCACTGCTGAATCTGATCCTAATTTACTGTCTTCCATAACACCATCTAAGCGGGTTTCTCCAAGTACTGATACTCTACTTGAAGACATGCAATTTGAAGATTTATCACAAATTCAACTATCGTGTACGAGGTTGAAAAAGCATATCAAAAAGGAGTAGAAGAGATTAAGCCTTATTGAAGACTTTTGTTGGTTTTTTTGTCTTTTTGAACCAGTGTATTAAATAGTATGGTTGAATATCAGCAATTCTGAGACAGTTGTGTTGTAATACAATGCTTGATCAGAGATTTCTCTTGTCTATGAAACATGGTAGTTATTTGTAAAAGTACGTTATTTTAACAATGTTAATGAATATAAGTTTCTTTTTTGTGTTGGCCATTTTGTAACTTACGGTTACTGTTGTGTTATTACAATTATGATTGACTGGTTTCTGCCAGTTTCGTTGCAATCTTGTGAGAGGCATCAATTTATAAACTTTATGTGTAGCTGTTATACATAAATTATAAATTTAGCTACCTTGATAACAAACCATATTTTATTTTTGTGGATAGCAGTTTGAGCAAACTAAATTGGACTTGATGTGGTAATTTAAAGAACTCATTTAGAGAAAATATAAACGTTTATGAAGGAGTTGATCATATATCTGATAATGTTTGTGGTTAAACTATTAAAAATGATAATAAGTATAAAAGCCAATTTACTCTGTAAAAATATGTAGTCCATGTGACGGATGAAATATTTGTTGGACTAAATATATCAATGGCCCGCCAAAACAATAACAATTAGAGGCTGAAGTACAATGTGGGTTTAGGTTAAGCTAGGTACATCTATGATATGACTGTTGTGAATCATTAATTTGATGTGACTAATAAAACCAATTAAAAAGCCTTATTTTTCTATGGTTTCTATATCTAATCCCATCACATCAGTAAAAGTTATGGTTGATAGTGTCTTATCTCAATAAATGTGAGAGTCCAAGCCCAATAAACTACCTGTAGCTTTTGCAAATACTACAGTTACATTATGATTAACTGTTACAATGTATTACAATGAAATAGAAAATCCAAATAAAACAATGCATTTTACAGGCAAAAACCGCATATTATTCTTGACTTCAAACACGTATTTCAGCTTACACTTTTTACTTGTCTACGTCTGTCTTCCAAATACTCAGAAGCATTCATGCTAAGCTGGTGAATTCAATTTGGAGAACATTGAGAATGCTACTCGGCCAAATGGAATGTAAAGGTAGATACTGAAATTTCGAATATTGTTGCTGTTATTTATGCTCATCAATAAATAGCTTTTTCAATGGGGTTCACAATAGTCTTCAATATTATTAATGCTCAAACCCAACTGACAATCATTAATAAGCATTATATTTAATCTTTCCAACAATGTTTGGTGAGCCTCACACAAATCAAAAGTCAATGTAGATACTTGGTTTTTCAATATTATACTTATTATTCCTGCTTCTCATAACTGTTTTATTCAGCAAGATTCAAAACAATGTATGTTGTTTATAAGCATTTGTTGTGGTTACAAGAGATATATATGTTGGGGACTGTCAATAATTTTAAAAAATGTAAATGTTTTTACAACATGTTTAATACATGTTCGATTTGCTTGTCATCCAAACCTTTGAAGGAGTATGTGTACTGACAAAGTGACAGCTGAGGTCAACATTACTATTTGAAAATTGGCACAAAGTGAAGCATGGAACAACAGGATTTCCAAAGAAAGATTGTCACAAAAGCTGCAAGAACAAAACGAAAATATATTTTACAACAAAAGCGGTTACCACGTGCAAATTCTGAAAACAGAGGTAGTTATATATTAAAATGAAATATTTTTAAAGTTGTTTTCTTTTCTATTGAAACAAGCTTGTCAACTCTGAGTGTTATTATTATAAATTTAATCAATTATTAAATACCTTTTTCAGATCCTCTCTCAGATTTGGTAAATGCTCAGAATGCTAGATTAATGAGAAAACGAATACTTCAAGGAAAAAAGTCGCCAGCATATAACCATAGTAGTGGTAAGAGGATTATCAAAGTGAAGGAAACAGTATATTTAACAGTCTACAATGAGAGACAAAACTTGCTATAAATCATTTTATTATGAACATAATTGTTATTAGTCAAACAATAATAATATAAATTTATTTTACATGTCATCTCATGCAGAAAAAAGAATGGTCTGTAAGGTAGCTACACGAATTCCTCTAGCCGATATTAGTAATACACAGCCACAAGCAATGGAACTTCCCAACAAACGATATAAATTTTTGAAATCCAACAGTTCCGTTAGAGCTAATTTGCTTAATCAATTTCATGTTGCATCTTCAACTTCGACTGCTGAGAAACATGATGGTAGGCATATTGATTGCATAGGACCTGAGCAGCCACATGAGAGAAGACAACAAATGAATGGTACTGTTGAAATTATTATATAACAAATGGTTTATCAAACCTTGATAGATAATATCAATAAATAGTCATTAATCAAGACTGACAACTGAAGTATACGACTATTATGAATTTTGCAGAACTCAATGATACTTGCAGTGATCATGATGACAATGTATCAGATGAAACCAATAATTATGATGATGAGATTAGCACAGGTTTGTAGCTGCTAAATGGTATATTTCAATATTTGATTCTAAAACTGGAGGTGTTAAATTTTTGATATGTAATATTAAAGGTTTTATACCAACTGTTGGATTACTTAAGTATAGGTAGTTTTTCAATTATGCAGAAGATAGTCATAATTGCCATGATGTTGACGATGTTATATCAGAGCAAATGCATAATTGTGATCAACAGATTTCTACAGGTTTGTAAGTCTATTTAGAATGCAAATAACAACATAAGAACTATGATGCATTGTGTCGAACTAATGTATTTTTGCTTTTATAGAATATCTTGACATAGGAGACCCTATTAGTACATGTGAGTATTGCAAAGCTTATATGTGGTATCAAGAAAGTAACAGAAAGAACAGAAACAAGAATAATGGTAAATATAGTCTCTGTTGCAGCATTGGGAGGATCCAACTTCCTTTGCTTAAAGATCCACCATTAATTTTAAAACATCTACTCTGTGATGCTGATGGACCTCAAAGCAAAAATTACCAACAAAACATCAGAGCTTATAATATGATGTTTGCTTTTAGTTCTACTGGTGCCAATATAGATAAAAGTGTCTTGAACGGAAAAGGTCCACCAATTTATAAAATTCATGGACAATCTTGTCACTTGATTGGAAGTTTATTACCAATGCCTGGAAAACAACCAAAGTTTTCTCAACTCTATATCTATGACACTGAAAATGAAATCAAAAACAGAATTGGCGCAACAAGGTAAATTTATTATTATTATCTTCTGCATATTTGATTGTTGTAAAGATTTTTATGGATTAACAGTATGTTATCATGCTTAGATGGGAGCACATTGTTGATCCAAACCTTGTGTCAAAGTTAAAAGAAATGCTGGATGAACACAATGTATTTGCTAAATCCTTTAGGATGGCAAAAGACAGATTTAGCATTGATGAAGCTCAAAAGCTAAATTTGCATCTGATAGCAGACAGGAAAAAAGATGGAAGAATTTATAATCTTCCAACAGTTTCAGAAGTGGCTGCAGTTATAGTTGGTGAAGCAAATCAACCTATCAATAGAGATATAATACTTGAAAAACAAAGTGGCCGATTACAAAGGATCAATGAGCTACATCCAAGTTATCTTGGATTGCAGTATCCTTTGCTATTTCCTTATGGAGAAGATGGATACCGCAACGATATAAAACATAGAGATATGAATGATTCAAATGTAAGAAAGAGGAACAAAGTAACCATCAGAGAGTTCTTGTGTTTTAGGCTACAGTCCAGAGATGGTGAAGGTCCAACTTTATTGAGATCCAAAAGGTTATTTCAGCAATTTATTGTGGATGGTTACACAATGATGGAAGCAGAACGATTAATGTTCATAAGAACACATCAAAAGCAATTGCGTTGTGATAAATACATTACGTTAAAGAATGCACAAGAACCCAATAACAATGTCTCAACCATTTGTGGGAAACGTATTGTTCTGCCTTCATCTTTTGTTGGCAGCCGCAGGTACATGGAACAATTGTACTTTGATGGAATGGCGATATGCAGCACTGTTGGGTTTCCCGATTTGTTCCTCACTTTCACTTGTAATCCATATTGGCCTGAGATCCAAAGGATTCTGTCTCCTCTTAACTTAACTGCACCTGATCGGCCAGACATTGTTACAAGAGTATTTAAAATCAAGCTAGAACAACTAATGTCTGAATTGATAGATAAGCATATTTTAGGCAATGTTGTAGCATGTAAGATCTACAATCATAACTCAGAAATATATTTATTGATTACACTAATTTTACGTGTTGTTCGAGTAGTTATATACATGAGTTTAACCGTATTATCTCATTATTGCAGATATTTACACAATTGAATTCCAAAAAAGAGGATTGCCACATGCTCATATTTTATTATTTCTAGCTGCTGCCAGCAAGTATCCAACTGCTGTAGACATTGATAAAATCATTTCATCTGAGATACCAGATGCTATTGAACAACCACAATTGTATCAATGTGTCAAGAATCATATGATGCATGGTCCTTGTGGACAAGCTAAAAGAAACTCTCCATGTATGAAAGATGGCAAATGCAGTAGATTTTTCCCAAAAAAGTGGCAACCTCAAACTGTTGTCGACCATGATGGATATCCTATTTATAGAAGGCGAAATAATGGAAATCACATTGAAAAAAATAACATACGTTTAGACAACAGACATGTAGTGCCATATAATCCAACTTTGCTATTGAAATTCCAAGCTCATCTCAACATAGAATGGTGCAATCAGTCAACATCCATCAAATATTTATTCAAATACATAAATAAAGGATATGATCGAATCACGGCTGCTGTTGTACCTGTACAAACTGATGATCGTACAATATCACAATCTGTTGATGAGGTTAAACATTATATTGATGGTAGGTACATATCTCCTTGTGAAGGTTGCTGGAGGATATTTTCATTTCAAATTCACAAAAGACAACCTGCTGTAGAACGGTTGTATTTTCATTTACCTGGTGAGAATTCAATAATCTTTGAAGATGATGATGACATTGAAGCTTTGTTGTCCAGGCCAACTGTTAAGGACTCAATGTTTACTTCTTGGCTACAAGCAAATTCCATTTTCAACGAAGGAAAACAGTTAACTTATGTGCAGTTTGTCAGAAAATTTACTTATGTTGCGAAGGATAGACGTTGGAAGCCACGAAAACAAGGTTATACCATTGGAAGGCTTAACTGGGTCCCTCCATGTACTGGTGAATTATTTTATCTTAGGATGATGTTGTCTGTTGTCAAAGGACCTACCAGTTATGAACAAATTCGTACAATCAATGGTCAGCTTTATCCATCATTTAGAGAAGCTTGCTTTGCTATGGGATTTTTGGAAGATGATAAGGAATATGTTGAGGCTTTAAAAGAAGCATACCAGTGGGGTTGTGGCCAGTATCTAAGAAAATTATTTGCTACCATGCTCTTATCTAACAGTGTACAAAGACCAGAACATGTATGGTCTGAAACAAGAGAATATCTAATTGATGGTCTTTTACATGATCAAAGAAAAGTTACAAACATTCCAGGTAAAAATAGCAATACTTAAAACTTTTTTATTGAGTTGCATCATGTCGTATGAAGTAGTTTATTAATTATATTATTTATGTTTTCAGATTTACAATTGCCAAGTGAAATGTTGCAAAATTTAGCCCTGCTCCATATTGAACAGATATTGCAGTCAAATAAGAAGTCGCTCAAGGACTTTCCATGCATGCCTTTTCCCACTGGTCTTGATCAACGAAATGTCGGGAATCGCTATATATATGCTGAGCTTGATTTTGACAAAAATCAACTGCATCTGGATGTTGAATCATACTTGGCAAGTTTAACAGGTCACCTAATTAAACTTTGATACAGAGGTATTGATAATATAACAAGTCATTGAAAATTTATAGCCATTTAACATATCACGCACTGTTGTATAATACAGATGAGCAAAGGCACGTTTTTGATTCAATCATTCATTCTGTAACTAGACAGGCTGGAGAGATTTTTTTCCTATATGGTTATGGAGGTACTGGCAAAACATTTATGTGGAAGACATTGGCCTCTGCGTTACGTTCAAAAGGACAAATTGTTTTAACTGTTGCTTCAAGCGGTATAGCATCATTATTATTACCTAATGGTAGAACTGCACATTCAAAGTTTTGTATTCCTGTGCCTACCTTGGAAAACTCCACATGCAATGTCCACAAAGGCAGTGAATTAGCTGAACTGTTAAAGGCAACACAGTTGATAATTTGGGATGAGGCTCCAATGGCCCATAAGTTCTGCTTTGAAGCATTAGATAAAACAATGAAGGATATTATGTGTATACCTCATGACAATAGTCTGCCATTTGGAGGAAAGGTTGTTGTTTTTGGAGGCGATTTTCGGCAAATCTTACCTGTGATACCTAGAGGTAGCAGATCCGACATTGTCCATGCTACTATTAATGCATCGTATCTGTGGGATGATTGCAAAGTGTTAAAGCTGACAAAGAACATGCGGTTATATCAGAACTCAGCAACTGAAGACGCTGCAGAAATCAAAAGCTTTTCTGAATGGCTTTTAGATGTTGGTGATGGAAAACTAGGCCAAGGTGATGATGGATTTTCTGACATAGAAATACCATCTGATTTTCTCATTACAGACTTCAATGACCCTATTGAATCAATTGTCAATCATACTTACCCACATATCATCGACAACTATAACAATGAAAATTATCTCAGCAACAGGGCTATATTGGCAACAACCATTGAAGTTGTCGATCAATTAAATGACTATGTTTTGAACATTATTCCAGGTGATGTAAAAGAATATTTAAGCTGCGATTCAATTGACATGACAGATGTGTCTGATTGTGATCCTTGCCATACTGTTACACCAGAATTTTTACATTCACTGAAAACATCTGGATTACCTAATCATAGACTCATACTGAAAATAGGGACACCTATTATGTTGATTAGAAATTTGGATCAAGCTGAAGGGTTGTGCAATGGTACAAGACTTATTGTGTGTAGAATGGCTAATCATGTAATTGAAGCTCGAATAATTTCTGGTAAAAACATTGGCAGTTTGGTCTACATTCCACGAATGTCATTATCACCATCTGAATCTCCATGGCCATTCAAAATGATACGTAGACAATTCCCACTTATAGTGTCATTTGCTATGACCATCAATAAATCTCAAGGGCAATCTCTTGAATGTGTTGGATTATACCTTCCCAATCCAGTTTTCAGTCATGGTCAGCTGTATGTTGCATTCTCAAGAGTAAAGAGTAAACGCGGATTGAAAATTCTCATTCACGATAAAGAAGGAAAACCACAAAATACAACTACAAATGTGGTTTTCAAAGAAGTGTTTCAAAATCTTTAGTAAGTCCTAATCTATAATTGTTTTTATGAAATTGATGTTTGGTTTTCACCTGTTCCAATCATATATTTTTCTTTATGAATACAGAAAGTGTCTTCTATTCTATTACTTAGCAGCAACATCGGCTGGAACTGCAAGGTTAATATATACCAATTATCACGTTGTTGGACATGTAATGAAGCATCCCACTGCAACTCTTTATAGGACAACCAATATCAGAAAATTATGCCATGTCAAATTGTAACAAACAAAATGTGATATATGGCTACTGTCATAGATAATGTTTTGCTTCAACTCTAACATAGGATGAAGTCCTATTAAGTTTATGTCTTTTGTAGAACATCAACAACAGACGTTACTGCCTTTTGATAGGTGGTTTGTTCAGCTTTCATCATGAATTGTCAGACTGTTATGTGACAGTGAAAGTCAGCAACTATATACAATTCTGAACACATTAAAATGTTTACTAATTTTATTTGTTTTACATGGTACACCTTAAACCTGCTATCATTTGCTCAACCTTAACCGAATATTGTTGGATAATATATATAACAAACCACATTTATGAATTATACTCCTATGTTATTCAGCCTTATTAACTTTAGCATGATTTTGCACTTCTCCTTACACATAATGCAGCCTTAAAAATTCGCTTATTTTTCCATTTCAGACTATTTCATGAGGACCTATATTAAGTGCAATATATTAACAAATACAGACTTTCACTTTGTATTAGTGTCTTAATAAATATTACAATATGAAAAAAAATGATATGCTTGAAAAATCGTATTTGATTCAATTTGAAGGTTAGATAACATGTTTTGCTGAAACTTGTATTCTATTAACAAATTGATTCTGCCATATTCATATAAATTTTTGATTGACTATAAGGCTTAATAAGTGCTACGAAACACCAAAGCTTTTGTTTATTCCATAATATGTGTTGGGCCTTAAATACTTATTATTTACTAACTGAACCAGATTTTTTTACTATTCATCCTTGTCCTTTATGTTATTAATGCTTCATTTATATGATGGTGTCTAATCTATTAAAAAGGAAATGACTGAAATGCATATTCACAGTGGAGGCATGTCCAGGCATAGGTATACCTATATACTGTTGCAGGCACACAACAATTGAAATTTTCATATTTTTTTATTTGACAATAGTTATGCTGTTGACATGCAACTAGAAACATTATGCACGTCCAAACCATTTGTTGGGCCCTTTCTGGAAAGAAACTTAAACGTCATATTTGTTCTATTTATGGTTCATGCATTGACCAAAAATTAATAATACAAAGTCTATCTCTCTAACCAAACCAATAACTTTCTTCACGTATTCAGGCACCACCAAAGATCATAACGTTTCACTGCACTTCAGAACGCTTCACAAAAACGTAAAGAAGTTATAGACGCGTGTTACTAAATAACAAGAAATACTCCATCTCAACGGCACACCAGAAAACACAACCCGGCTTTGCAAGGCATCTACCCAGAACCACTGCAAACCAAACGGCGTGCGATTCAGGACCAAGTTACTGTTCAACGTGAGTAATTTCAAACCACATATGTGTTCTTTAGATTATACAAAATCATAAAATCACTGTGTTTGTGAATAAGTAAATATACTGTGTACTGTGTTGTATTTTGGTTTATTGGTGGTTATTACTATCAAAATGGTTGTGATCATCATATGATAAACTGAATGTTTAAGTTCCTACTGCAATTCATTTGTTCTAAAAAAAACTAACAAGTTTACATCATTGTTCAATACGCATTTGTTGGTAAGCCTTACACGTTTACATTTACTCTGTTTCAATCATTGTAGGATCGCATTATCACTTACGATTATACTACTCTGTTTCAATCATTTTTGTTAGACTCAATAAAACACATCCATTGTGGATGAATTCTGTTTCAAGCAATTGTCTTAATCAACCATTTCAAATTTAATAAACAGTGTCTTTGTTCACTATATTGTTCAAATGTTCTTTGTTAGACTCTTGACAACTTCAAAAATTTTATTGATAAAGTTCTAAATTAATATTCTGGTCGAAAAACTAAAAAATATTCATCTTTATTCAAACAACAATCCATTCCTCAGTACAGTTATCTGTTTCCATTATAATGTTTTCTTATTCTGTTTTAATCCTTAATCTTACTCATCCAATTCACATTTTGCTAAACACAGTTGTTGTGCAGTTTAATATTTGTTTCTTCTTTGTTACTGTCTTTCATGACACCTCCAAATATTTATTTCGTATTTGTATCTTAATAATTTAGAACCAATGGATCAAAATCAAGATAACTTCAAGGACGTGGCCCTTGCAATGATGAATATTAAGAGCTACTCCATTGAGATTATCAACACAGTTTATGTTCAGGACCAGGTTAGAAATTTCCTATGTTCATTATTTCACCATCAAACATGTAATTTCAAGTTTCTTATATTTTTTTGCATTTGCTTAATTAGCCTTATGCAGAGATAAGCAAAACTTTTGCCCATACATGGAATAACTATTTAGGACATACCTGGAATCTCATAGATGCTAATGGTAAACATCACATGGTAAAGTATAACAAAAACCTTAACAATCCTGCAATTTGTGATGGATGGACAGCTATTAAAGACCACTATAAGCTGGAAGGTAACCATCAAATAACATTGATCCATTATGCTCAATCTTTGTTTTTTATTACTGTGTATAAAAACATATCCGAACCTCAAGCGTTTCCTAAGTGGCACTCATTATACAAGCAAAATCCGAACTCAGTTGTATTCCGTCTTCTGCTCAGTGAATACAAGGTCAATTGCAGTTGCCTTGTAAGTTATAACAATTCATGGTTAATGCTTTGTTCTGTTCATTCCTTAATTTTTCTGATGCTATTCAATTCTAATAATTAAATTTATTGTTTCAGGATCTCCCAAGTGAGATGTACCATTTCCTACATGAGAATGAGTTCACGTACATTGATTTTGAGGGAAAGACACAATGCAAGTTAGTCTTCAATCATTGGCATAAAAGTGTTAAAGTTGGATGTGGATGGAAAAGTTTTGCCACACAAAATAAACTCAGAGCCAACTTTGAATTCATTATGGAATTTCCAGATCCAACCCACAACATAACACTTTGGTACATGTGTTGAAGCAACTACATTTAGTCAACTAAAACCACTGGCATAGTATCAGTTAAATTACCAAAATCGTCTGTTCTTGATATCATCCGCAGCAAATCATCCATTATGTTTATTATGCTTTCAGATGTTAAGGCTATACACCTCTACCATTGTAGTTCAAAAACAATGTTTTTCCTTTTTTAAAACCTTAGGTATATATGCTAATTAGTTTACCTGTATTGTTTAGTGCTGCTATGTATGTCTGGATTGGAACTAAATTGCAGCAATGATTACTAATATATGTATGTCTCTTTATGTTATTCAATTTTCTTAACTATATAGATTTGGTAACTTATAATTTTTTCAATCGGTTTGAAAAATTATAAAAGACAGACCCATATCTAAACCCTTGACCAAAATTATTGAAAGGTTTTGTTGCTCTGTACACTACACACAATTTGCAACCTTATGTTAGACTATTTAAGTTATATAAATGTTAAACTTATCTGCCTTTCCAAACACAAACCCAACCAATGTATAAATGTAACACCAAAGTAAATAAAAATTAACTGACTTAAATAATTAAACAAAATTATCACATGATCCAGAAATTGTTTTTTTTTAAAAATTAAACAAATCAATCCTTTTTATAATAAGCGAAAATGTAACCACAATTACCTTAGGCAAAACGATATTTAGTGAAATGTACATATGGCTAATGATAGGGCCACTTTCTACCCTTTTCCTAGAGACAACTATATATATATATATATATATATATAGTTAGTTATATATATATATATATATATATATATATATATACACATATATATTATTATGATCCTGCTGTCATTGGATCCACTTTAAAAGTCAAGCTTTGTTCGGGCCATCATGTATATAACAACAACTACATATACATATATATATATATATATACATATATATATATATGTATATATATATATTACACGTCCAAATTATTTTTTGGGGCCTTTATCCAATAAAACTTAAAAGATCACATTCATTCTATTAATGGTTCAGCCGTTTACAAAAAACCAATGATGTCAAGACTTTCTCTTTAACCAACACCAAAACCGTTCACTCACCACC
Source organism: Glycine tomentella (assembly GCA_007407185.1). Lineage (NCBI taxonomy): Eukaryota > Viridiplantae > Streptophyta > Magnoliopsida > Fabales > Fabaceae > Glycine > Glycine tomentella. Next base: position 1,701,032 of record PYAF01000356.1, read on the forward strand.
CATAACCTTTCAGTCACCACCGATCGTGATAACCTTTCACAACACTTGACAACATTTCACAAAAAAGAAATGAGAAAACGCAAAACTTAGTGAATGATTACAATAGAAAAACTATCTCAGGCGCAGAAACAGAACAAACAACAAAGCTGTGCAACTCAAGGACCGACAATCACCACCAAGAAAAGGACGACACCTTCAAACACACAGCACTGTTCCAGGTCAGTAATGAAAACAATTGCATTCTTCTTTACTCTTGAATTCTGTTCTATTGTAGTGTACAGTTGACGAACAAATACTTTGTTAGATTCTGCTGTTATGTATTATTATATATTAATAATTTCACTCACTTTAATAGTTTGTAATAGCCTTAATTTTCACAATGCTTTGTTATTTTGTTTCAATTGTTTTGTTTCTTACAGGATTACACAGAGTTTTTTTCCACTTTAATATTTTTTCCTTCTTATTTCCAGTCTTTGTTGAGTGTTGGGAATATTAAGTTTGTTACTGTATATGAATAATCTTACGACCAATCCATCATAATCAACTAAACCTCAATAACATCAAAATGCAATGATAAGCATTACGAGCAATTCCACTGATATTGTCAAATTGACACCCATAACGTTTACGAACCCAATTTTCCTTTGCTGATTGCACCACAAAATGTACCACCAAAATATTACTGATAATGTCTATTTCTAAATATTGTACCCAGCATAATATTTTTAAAAAAATTCATACGAAAATAGATACCAAATTAGCATGTTACTTGTGTTGGTTCATTCCTTATTATAGGCAAACTTCCTGACAACCATTATACATGTTAATGTTTCTTGAAATTATTTATCTCAAACTGACAATTTACTCAATATGTTACTATGCTCATTCAGGTTTTTCTTTTAGTTTTACAATCACAAATTACGATTTAACATGTTCAAAAATTCTCATTTCCTATGTTCTATGTTCATCTCAGCAAAAATGAATCTGCATCAACTTGAACTGAACGAAATTGCTTCAACAATGGCACAGATTAACAGAACACCTTATGAAAGTTTCAATACTGTTCATGTTACAAACCAGGTTAATTGTTCTTAATTATGCAATCTTGTAGGTGATAACTGATTTTATTATGCACCACAGATTGAATTTTTTAAATTGCTTATTTACTCTTTGGTTTTCATTATACTTATAGGCTTTTGGAGAGATTCCCAAAACCTATGCAGTCAAATGGAAAGACCATTTGGATGAAACATGGCATCTGATTGATGCTCATGCCAATCATCATACAGTCAAGTACAACAAGTCCCTGCAAAAGCCACGACTTACCACTGGATGGGTAGCGATTAGAGAACACTATCAACTGCAAGGAAATTGTCAAATAACTTTACTGCATTATGGTCAATCTTTCTTCCTCATGACAGTCTACAAACATGCTTCTGAGGAACATGCCTTTCCAAAATGGCATTCCCTGTACAAACAGAATCCTAACTCAGTTGTCTTTAGTATTTGGCTAAATGAGTATAAGATATCCGCCAGTGCATTGGTAAGTTATAAAGTACAACACTTATATCACTTAACTCCTTTCAAATTAATATTAATATATGCATTCGTAACAATAACAATTCTACATGGCAGGATCTCCCAAGCCCAATGTATTACTTTTTGCAGAACACAGGTTTCACAAAGATTAGTTTTCAAGGAACAACACCATGCAAGATTGTGTATAATCATTGGAGAAAAACTGCTAAGATTGGGTCCGGTTGGAAAGCTTTTTCACAGAATAATGATCTTGAAGCTAACCATGAGTTTATAATGGAGTTCCCATTCCCGTCGAACAACATAGTTATATGGTTTATGTGTTGACTGCAATTAGCCTATTGTGCCATTCCTAATCTAAATATGTTTCCTTGCATTGTTGACATTACTATCAGTTTTATGTTAAACTGTTGAACAATTGAAAATGTTGCATGGACCGTATTATCTTTATAAATTACCTTTATATTTGCCCATCTCTTTATTTTTATATTTGTAAATGTCTTTTCCTTTAACTTTACAGTTTCCAATTCCTACAAATCTATCCCATTCACAAATAATATTTTATTCTTTGTTCTGGACACCTAAAATTATTCAATTTAAATTAATTACTCAATAATATGCTAAGGTAATTTATTTTTAAATTACTTTTTAACTAATAAAAAAACAATTATTAAAAAACGGAAACTTTATTCTCAACAAAATTAAATTATGTCATTGTAATTATATATGTATCATTGTATATATAAGCTGAGTTCAAATATTCAGATTAATTTACAAATATATAATTGTATATGTATCATTGTAATTGTTAAATAAAGAGCACACAATATATAAAAGTAATGCAAAATTCCATAAAATCAAATCAAAATATATATAGCCTGATACAAGGTACACCGGAAACACCAATATGTTATATGTTTGAAGAAACAAATACTACAAACAGAGGAACTTCCAAACACAGTAACTGTAACCGGAAATAAATGGGCCATCTTTTATTTTATTCAAATACAATTAAACATAATTACTCAACTCAGGCCCACAGCACTGTCCAATATATGTCTTATACACAAAGCTTTACTTTCGCTAAGACCAGCTACTCCAGCATTACCCAATTAATATATCCTTAAACATTTGAACTCAGCTTAGCCTACAACATTGACGGCGACGGCAAACCGCACGGCTGGGAAAGAAGGCTCACTACTTACAACCATTGCATACTGCATATTGCCTTCATTCTACAAACAAATCACTTAAGTTCACTCTATTACTGGTATGATATCCATTATCACATCCAACATATGAAATTTGTAGGTTCTGTTGTCATAAAACTTAGGGTTTCAAATGCATGCCAAAGCAAATGCCAAATGTTTTCATACCCAGCTTACGAAATGTTCTAAATTCATGTTCTACTACTGTTAAATAAGAACTTTACTTTCAAAATGCATAACCATTATAGTTACACAACCTTCACCGATTCAGCTTAACATTTTCAACTATCTTTCATTACTGCAATATAAAAGATAACTTGATGCAGCAAATCCTGTTTAATGACAATTTTTGTGATTATTACAACTAATCACCGTGGTAATTATTTACAGTTGAAGTTCCTGCTTTTTTATTTAACTGCTGTTCTGTCAAATTTGCCCATATAATTTACATGTTTTTTATTCACAATCTCATATAGGAAAAATGACTGACAATACTAAATTTGATAAAGAGCTTGCCTTACGAATGATGCAATCTCATCGAAAACCTGAACACCTCCTTAATATTATGCTTATTAAGGACAAGGTCAGCATTAGTTTATGTTGTCCACATCATACATTTTCGTTGTTGTGCTGCATCTACTATATTGCAACTAATATTGTAAAATTTCTAATGTAGTCTTATGCTGAACTCCCCAAAAGCTTCATTTCTCAGTTTAAAAATCAATTGGCTGACTTATGGCATTTGATAGATTGCCATGGAAAATATCATTTTATCAAATACAATCGGTGCTTAGCTAACCCTCTAATTGTTGATGGATGGAAACCAATTAGACGACACTATGGTCTTCAAGGAGATCATCATATCAACTTAACCTTCTATGGCAATTCTCTCTTCTTTATAACTGTGTTCAAAAGCAATTCTTTACCACAATCATTTCCACCATGGCATTCTCTTTACAAATCAAACCCTAATGCAATTGTCTTTCGCATTTTCTTGGCCACTCACCATCTCAATTCCACTGCCTTGGTAAGCATTTTTTTACTTAGATACTACATAAATTTAATAATATAGTCATTTATATGCATATATCAAATTATAACATTGCTTCATGTATTTTGCAGCATCTACCTCGAGACATGTATGATTTCTTAATTAACACAAACTTTACAACTATTGTTTTCAATCAAACCAAGACATGCAAAATTGAGTTCAACCACACACGCCAATATGTTAAAATCAGCTCTGGATGGAAATCTTTTGCAAGAGACAACAAATTCAAACCACAAAAGGAGTTTGTAATTGAGTTTCCTGATCCCAACAGCAACCATGTGTACTGGTATCTTTGTTAGAAACACCGTTTGTCTTAACTCTATCCAATGTAAACTTTATGTTCAAAACCATGTTTTGTTGTTGTAATTACGACATTATCTTATATTTTGAATACTTTGTATTTGTTTTCTTACTATGACACAACACTAGATTAGTAATGTCATGGATATTTATTGATTATGAACCTTCTACATTTTTTCCTGTTTTACTTTTTGTTCTTAAATTTGTTAATACAATAATTCTTAACCATTAAACATAAACATTATTTTATAAAAATCTAGCATAACAAGGCGGAGCGAAGCGGAGCCGTCCCGTGCGTATGCGCACGGGTACTGAAACTAGTTCCATTATAAAAAAAACACCGTGTATTTTAATTTCTATTAACAAGACTTATTTTGATTTTGGTTATTAAATAAAAATAGTTTTGATTTTCGTATATTTTAAAACGTTTGAAAATAATTCTTATCATTATTTAGTAATGACTTGCATACAGTTGCAGATAAAAAAAATTCAGTGGGACAAAAAATAGTTTAATATTTTTTCAAATAAAAAATTATATAAGTTTATTAAAAATAGAAATAAAAAATTAAAAGAATAAAGTGAATTATTTATTATTATGTAAAATTTTGTTTTATATTATTACGCATTTTTTTTATTTATTTTAATTTATATTTATGAAAATTGAAAAAATATTAAGTTTTATTAAAAAATATAAATACGTGGATTTTTGTGAGTTCCTTATGATTTCTTGCATTAAAGCAAAATATTAAGTGAGTTTCTTAGAAATGACATGACTCTGTGTGAAGACCACAAAAAATACTGCAGGAATCACAAAAAATTAATTAAAAAATCCAAATGGGTTTCTCCCATTGTAGATGCTTAGAGCATCTTTAGTGGTAGATTTTAAATTGAGATCTTAGATCATTTTTTAGTGGACCCTATAGTATCACATAGGATTAAAGATCTCTCAAGATCTCTTTAATTTTTTCCTTTAATGGTAGATCTCATTTTGAGATCTTAGGGAGAGAAAAAGAGAGAGAAAATTTATTCTTTTTTGAACAATGTGCAGATCTTGAGGGATCTTGTACAAGAACCTATTCTCCATGTTGGAGATCTCTGTACTTTTTTTATTGGGAGATCTTGTGAAAATCAGATCTTGAACTTAAAATCTTTACTTAAGATCTACCACTAAAGATGCTCTAATTCTCCATGTCAGATCTTAGACACTTCCATCAATCCTAGAGAGAAGCAACAATACACTACGTCTAATCGTCTGATAGGCCTATTAATTTGGGCTTGGGATTGACTTACATTTATGTTTGTATTTGTACTGTATCTGCCAACGTGTACTTGATCAGGGGCATTATTGGGCTTGGCGATTATTCTCACACAAGCCGGCTTCGAGGAGGAGGTGAACCATGTCGTCCTGGTTGAGCAGCTTGGTGGCGGCGCCGAGGAGCGACTCGGCTTGGGAGGGTGACAAATCCGCGAGCATGGAACGCTGTCGTTTAATCAAGTTCCTAACCGCGTCTAAATCTCCGTGCGTGACGGCGTCATTGAGAAGGAGTGGGCCCACGAAGGCCACCTTGAGCTTGATGTCCAGAGTCTTGAACCGTACGGGCGAGAGGCGAACCACGAGTTGATTGACTCGGGGTGAGTGGACCCGGACGTGTTAGCACCGAACTCGGCCGTTTTGATTAGAAAGAAGAATATTGTAAATAACTTTATCATTACATATAAAAAATACTATTTCTGAATTCAAATTTAAAAAATAAATCATTAAGATACAATTTTATTATTTGTAACACATCTTTGTCCACGGAAAGAATGAAAGAAAAGAAATCTTTGATTATGTGCAGCCTACCCTAACAGCCAGCCAAGAGTGCGCTAAAGCTACACTACTCCTACTCCTACTACACTATTATACATTGTCACGCCATTGACACGTGTTATAGTCATGCTTTGCGGCACTGGAAGATTTGGTGCACCCTCGGGTAGCTCTTATTTTGCTACATCGTTCGTTACCATTGGCGTGTTTGTTTGTTGCTTGCTGCATTGCCATTACATACTGCATTTGGCGGGTTGACAGTTTTGCAAGGCGAAGCGAATAGAGAGTAGTGAATTCTGCTTTTTCAAACGCTTCTTTCTTTCTTTGATCTTTTTGAATTTAACATAAACTGAGTCTCTGCTACTTTGATGAATACAGATAGTTGAGTTTCTCACTGGCTTGAAGATGTTTTACTCTCACCAGCTTCTTGCTCGAAAGGCACCACTAGGCCAAATATGGTAACTCCGTTTCTATTCGCTTCACGCTTTTCTTTCTGTTTTTGTATGTTTTAAGTATGATTTCGACGGTACTCTGTTTTCTCTGAGATCACTGGTTTCTAATTTTGGTCACCATGCTTGTCCATTTCTTCGTTTCTGCAAAGCATCTATCGAACATGGAACTACAAACTTGAATGTGATGAACTTATGTAGAACTAAATTAAATCGTTGTTTTAATTTACGAATGTTTTTTCTAATTTCTTTTCTGTCTCCGTGTAACATTATCCGTGATTCTGGATTTCAATTTCCTATAACTTGGAAGTTTATTTCTAAAATGAGGAATGAATTCTCACTTGGTCCCTGATGAAGGATGGCTGCGACAATGCACGCGAAGATTAACCGAAGAAAGCTAGACAAGCTCAACATCATCAAAATTTGGTAGCGGTTGCTTACCTGAACGCATGTTTTTCTTATAGTAGTGCAGAGTTATATTTATTTTGTTTCTTGTGCTTATTTTGCAGCGAAGAGATTCTAAACCCATCGATTCCTATGGCTCTTAGACTTTCTGGAATTCTGATGGGTGCACACTCGCTCTCTTTGATGCTCTGTGATCTTCCATCTCATTTTTCCATTTCAATTAATTGGTAGAAACGTAGGATATCTCCACGTCCCTGTTTAATGGTTGTTGCGTTTCATCAGGAGGAGTAGTGATTGTCTATGAGAGAAAAGTGAAGCTCCTTTATGGTAAACTTTCTAATCCTTGTTTTCATTGATAGTGTAGCATTAAAATCAAAGCGCTCACGTTTCTGAATTCTCTTGCTTATTTTTTAATTTTACCTTGTTTTCTCGCAGAGGACGTGACCCGTTTTCTGGTATAGAGCTCAACATTAATTAACATTTCCTACGAATTCGGTTTCTCGTTTTCTTTACATTTCTCTGCATTGCTTTCCTATGGGTAAAAAAGGTTGAGATAAACGAAGCCTGGAAAGTAAAGACTGCTCCAGATCCTACCTTGCTCCCCAAGTCCAAATCCAAGGCCAAGTTAGTCACATTTTGTTGCTCGTTATTCAAATTATGCATAGTATGCGTTACTTTCTAGATAACTAAATGACTCAATGAGTAATGTCATGCATTTTTTCAATGATTTAATTCCCTTGTTCGCTGTATTACCTTCTTTTTTTTTTTTTTTTTAGGAAAGAGGCTGTTACTCTGCCAGGGACCGGTGAAACGAACATGGCAGATATTGAACAGTCCCTTCAGTTTTCCAACACAGGCACCACAACAGGATTCCAACATAACGCCTATTTTACTATGGTATATACCTGGTCTCACTGCATGGAATTAGAAAGCGAAAAGAACTAATCAATAAATTAATCTAGGTTTGATCCCCAATTAGGTTGAGTTGATCCATTATACCCTTTTGTTTATTGCAGCGACTTGATAATGTGGATGAACCCTTCACTAATAATGGAGCAAGAGAGGACCAAGATCAATCAGAACTTCTCCATCAAGGTTTTCTTCCTTGAATTTGCTAAACATATATATGTATAGTCCATGCAAGTGTCCATTTGCTAACTCTTATCATTCTCAGTTGACGCAGAGAATATTACCTTATTTGAACGCTTTGAAACATTCCAAGCTAATACGGATACGTACAATCGCTTTGAGAGGTTTTTAGTTTCAATCATCCTTTTTTATTTGTATACGTGTTTTTAATTTCTTGCAACATTCCATTTATTTTTTTGAATGTTGTGGCAGGTTTGATATTGAAGAAGATGAGGAAACACAGGTAAATGTATCTTCAGGAGATCAAATTCCAACCACGCTTGTACCCTCCCCACCTCATCAAGACGAACCCACCAAAGGTGATTAGGATAACAATCATTTGTAAACATTAAGATTTTTAAATAATGTTGTTTTTCCTTATAACATCGTGTCATCTAAAGTATCGGTAGATTTTGACACACGTCTTTCCTTCCACCTTAATTGCATTTCTTTTTCTTCCACCACATTTCCCTTGTGTGTTCCCTACTCATGTAGCTTATATCAATACTGGGTATAGTACTGTACCATCTAGACCAAACTCAGTCATGACCCAACCTTAGTATGATTTAACAACTCCATCAAATTCCAATCCTCCTCAGAAAGCTTGGAAATTTGTGTGGGATTGAGCTTGGCTACAACTTAAAGTGTACATATAGCTTAAGGATTGTAAGGTAGTAATGGAGCGTCATATTCCTAGTGTTGTACATGTGGATTAAGGATTGTAGGGAAGTTATGGAGTGTCCATACTGCATTGCATACATATACAACCTGTGTATCTCTCCTGGTCCTGCTCTACCTTTCTCACTAGAGAGGAGGTTTAGAATTGACAAACGACAGTGGAAGGTAAGCAATTGTAATTTTTTCAGTTGGTGACGTACTAGTAAAAATTTATCTTGGTATCATAAGTTGTGACTCGTAAAATGGCATCTCTGCATAGAAACCGAATTATTATTATTATTATTATTATTATAGTAATTGTGAGACTACATTTCAGCAGTATTATTATTTACTGTGAAAATATTGTAAGATATAGATTTTTTTTTCCTTAGAGTCAAGCAAATATTAAAGTATAGAAATGTTGTAGAGATAACTAAACATTGTCAATATAAAAAGTAAAAAGAAAGAAATGAATTTGTTTGCTGACATATAACTATTCTGCAGCTGATACGTTTCAAGACCATCATCCTGGACACCCAGACATTCAGCAACCTAGTGAAGGCATGATACCTAGACAGGTGCCATAATTATTTAATAGTACAGTGACCATTATGATTGATGAGAAAAGAAATGACCAACCAAAGTGCAATGCAACAGGAGCCTAGAAGGCGAGGACCAAGTAAAAGGAAAAGAGGACAACCATCGGCTATCGAAATGGATTATGAGCAAACCATTATTCCTGCTCACATATATCAACACTGGCTTCAGAATGCTTCTGACATTGTCTCACGAAGGGGAAGAAGGAAAAAGGTTTTCATTTGATATTCATTATGCATATTAAATCCAAGGTTTTTGAATGAAATGCTTATTCATGTATGTTATCAGCTAGGCACCGAAGAGACAGATCATGTATGATATTTTGTAAACCAGAATTTTTTTAAGGAAAAAGTACTGAGCTGAGATATCATCAAAAATAAGAAAAGAAAAGAGAAGCGGATAAAATTAGTAATCCAGCTATATCTTCAACAACATACACAACAAAATTTTACTTCTTGTTGCAGCAAACTGATGTTATGTCTTCAACAAAGATAGCCAACCACATGAAGCTGCCACCCGTTGTGCTAATTGGTGATTTATTTACTGCTGAAAAAGACAATATATATTATCCAAAACCTATTCTTGACTTATGGATTAAGAGCATTCAACCACCCCATGATTCACCTTCAGGTCAGCATAGAGTCTCTCTCTGGGGTGCCTGGGGGGTGTTAAAATGGTATTTAGAAAATAATCAACCTTTATATGGAAAAGGTTTAGCAGAAAGTAACAAACTCAATTTTATGCAGAAAGGATTTCAGCCCACCATCCTCCAGAACCATCATTTTCATCGCCTCCAGGAGTACAAAATGAATATTTCATGCAATTTGTTAGTCTTCTGCACCATCTTTTGGTGTGGTTTGATTTTTCTTTATTTTAGGAGGAAATGTAGCTTACTTCTGATAAAATGTCCAAATGTGAAGCCTTCTGAAGATTTTGACAGTAGGCCAGACTACCAGGCACCTCCAATGGAGAAGGCTCGGGAACATATCCTCATGGATGAACTGACGGCTAGCCTTTTGAGAGGGCATGAAGCTACTCCTCAGGTCTCATCTGGGAAAGCTGGTATATTTTATTGATTTGTATGTTAGATCTTTGAATTCTCTAACATATGCGTATAACTATGAAAATACAAGATAATTGTTCTTCGACGTGATATTCTAGGAGGCAGTGTACATTCCTTTCCAAGACCGACGTCTGAAAATGGTCCTGCCTCACATTCAGTTTTTGATTCGGGAAGGTAGTTCAATTTATAACCTATTGAATGTTGTTCTATTGTTCAATTGCTCATTATAGTTTCAATGTCCATTCCATCTTCATATCTGAATATCTTAAGGACAAAAAGAGGTTAGAGTTTTGATCTTGTTGAATTAGATTAATGTTAGTCTGATTCTTCAGAACTGTTAACAGATTCATAAGTAAAAGGTATTCATCATCTGCAAACAGCAGTGGAGGCCTTGAGCCACTAGCTGAAGATGTAAATTTCAAATTAGCTAGACTCTATGAAGATGGTCCCACACCTGATCAAGGTATATTGTTTTTTTTTTTGGATAGTATATTACTTGTTAAGGCTTCTCTAATATTAGAAGCAGCCTTGCTGTAATGATATATATTCTTTATCCACTTATAGCAGATACATCAGTCTCATAAATTTCTTTTCAGAACTCCTCGTGGAAACAGGACCCACTCAAACACAAGTGAACATCAATCATCCTAATGACAAGATAACCGATTCCATCCAAGCGTATCAGTCTCTTTAAGAAATTTATTAATCTTAATAACTTTAAGAAATTTATTGACCTTAATAATTGCATATTCCTTGTATTTGATCAACAGGCAGATGAAGGCACATTTTGACACACCTGGAGCTCCTCCAGCTGAATCCCTTCATAACCTAGCTGCTGGAATGACACGGACATCAGCAGCACAACTTTTCTATCAAATTTGTGGTATTTATTTATTATGTAGTCCTCTTATCTATCTTTTGTTTAAAATAAACATCCAAAGTGTTCTAATGATTATTGTAATTCTTTCATGCACAGTTCTTGCTTCCCGCGATGCGTTGAAGGTTGACCAAAAGGTGTCCTACGGAGAGATTCTCTTCTCTAGAGGATTAAGAATGTGATGAAGTTTTAGTTCCCCCTCAGTTATCTATGTTCTTCTAATTTGCTTCTTCTCTTTTAAAGCAGCTAGTTTTCTTTAACAGCTAGAGGTATTGATGTTTAATTTAGGAAACGACAACGATTGTCCAAAATCCAAATAGCCATTGCTAGGATTAAATGTTAGATTTTTTGTCCCTCCTCAACAATGTCTAATGGAAAATTGTTAGGTAGGACTGGCTGGACTAATACTATTTATTTGGTCAGGTGATTAAGAGTGTGCTTAATGTCACTTTCAAGTTATTTGAAAATTATTTGTATAAGCAAAATAGGATTATTTGATAAAATAGTTTATTTTAATAGTTTGTGACATTTTTAAAACGATATTCTATAAAGTTTTTCAGATTTTTAACACCTAGTTAATAGTAGTAGTATTTTTTTTTTTTCCGATTCTACTCTTAATATTATCTCATTATTTCTTGTTTGTCCAATTATTTTTTGAAACCTTACACTCATTTCTCACTTCTCACATTCAATAGATCCCAGGTCAGAGCATCATTTGTCGTTGCCAAAGTATCTTTTTAGATCATTATTTCAACATTATGCTTTTTATTTTGATTATTATTGTACTGTTTATGTAATTTTTAATGACATTTTATTTTATTGATAAAAAAATTATAATGAAAAAGTAATTATTATTTTTCAAAGAAACGCTGTTTAAATTTTATTTGTACAAAAATTAGAAAATAATTTTAATTTTTAAAAAAAGTTTACTTACTTAAATTTTGATATTTTTTTATGTTGGAAAAGTTAGAAACAATTAAAAAATATAGAATAAATATCACAACATTCTTTACTTTTGAAAATATTTTATTCTTTTTTATAGTCTTTATTTGGAATATATTTAATTACATTATATTCTTTTTTATATAAATATTTTATTTTCCCTTTTATAATATTTTTTGTAGAGACAGTTGCTTTTTGTTTTCTTTTTTATAAAAAATATTTGAGTATTGATTATTTTTATTTTGTAATATATTATTACAAATTTAAAAACTATAATTGATTGCATTTTCAGTCAAATATCTTTATTAACTTTCGGTTCATATGGATTTGATTATAAATTGATTTGATGTTCCTCCTACGAGGGTTCAGTTATGTTTGCTTGCCGATTTTCTGTAGAGGTTTTTAGTTGAGTTTAATGTCAATATACAATATAAGTTTTACAATATCATTTAATTATAAATATTATTTTTTATATTATAAGTGCATAATTTTTTTTTCTTTTTAATTTGGGATGTTAAGTTCCTTGGAATACAAAAAATATTGATTTGAAAATTGAAAGATATTTATTAACATTTTCTAATGAGACAAACTTACCAATTATATATGATATTGACATCTTTAATTGAGACACGCTATCAAATATCCTTTCATCTAATAATTGTTATTCCTATATTCTCTTTGTATTTCTCACATATATTCTCAAATGACATAACATTCTTCATTGTATATTTTCTAACAAAGTAAAGCTACATTACATCAGTGTTTATTAACTAGTCTAAACAAACCTCAATTAATTTAATTGTATTTGATGAGATCATTTCCAAGATATAATTTGTTTTTGTTTTTATATCAAGTTTTAATGAAAAATAATTTAGAAAGGAAACTTATTTTTTTAGTGGGACCTAAAAAAACTATTTACCCATTATCCATAGGCTCCATCTCATACACCGGAAATAGATATTGTAAGCAACCCAACCATCCTATACACCAAGAATAGATATTATACACAGCCTCGTTATGCCGAGATATTAACTAACTTTTGTTAATAAATGTGAAGTTAGTATATTTTTTTTAATAGAAAGAGATATTAGTAATGCAAATCGGGTCTAGCAATATAAAAAAAGTATTGACATTAGTATTAATCTGATAAATCAATTCTTTTTAGGCAATAAATCAATGTGTGAATCATTATAAAAAGTAGTATTCATATTTAATATATAATAATGATATCTCAAACAAAATTACTTAAAAACAATAAAAAATAATGACATTAGTGCATATGTTAACTATTTTTTTTTTAACAATAATACTAATAAAATTTAAACTTTTTTTTTACAAATAATAAAATTTAAACTTAAAACTACTCAAACTCTCCGATCACCCGTTTACTATGGTCCATTCAATGGCAAGGTGTTTTACAGTTTTGCCTTGAGGGTTGAGACAATTTTTTTTGTCAATTAAAAAAAACACGATCTATTTCTAACTAAGAAAATAAACCACTATGAAAAATAATAAAATATTCTTCAGTGCACAATAGACCAACCGAAAAAATACAACAACTTTTTTCATACCCCACACATTACACCCTTTCTGTATCTCTTTCTTCTTCTTCTTCCATTATTTATCATTGTTTTTTTTTTAAAGAAATCTTCCTTATTTTCATGTGTGAAACTGTAGTCAAAAGAGAGAAAAAAAAAAAAAAAACTCACATGCTTCTCTAGGTAGGGTTATGATTAGCGATGATGATGCATCCTGGTTGAACCTTTAATAACCCATTTTCCATTTATAACCCTCTCCCCCCTTTCGTTTCGTTTCGTTTCCTTTGCATGCCCATCAGCACCCTCTCCGCTCTTCACTACCCTCAAAACCCTTTTCCCTTTCCTCCTCACCATTACTTCTCATGTGGCCACCGTGGCTTAACTCACCCAGCCGGTTCCGCAATACTCCACCGCCGTCACCATCTCCGTCGTCATCGCCGTCGCATTCTCGAACTCGCTCCTTCATCTTCTCCTGTTCCTCCTTCAAAGACATCCAGAGCCTCCTCCAAGAAAAACCCGAACCGGCAGCTCCGAAATCTCCGTCTCTCTTCCGCCGCGTCCGGATCTCCACCGCCGTGCTACGCGCCTGGGGCGCCTCACGCGCCGCCGTCCCCGCCGCACTCCCGCCCGGCTTCGACCAGGGCGTCGTCGTCTACTTCACCTCCCTCCGCATCGTCCGCCGCACCTTCGACGACTGCCGCGCCGTCCGATCCATCCTCCGCGGCCTCCGCGTCGCCGTCGACGAGCGCGACGTCTCCATCGACGACCGCTTCCGCGACGAGCTCTTTGCCGTCCTCGACCGCCGAAGCAACCTCGCCCTGCCGCGCGTCTTCGTCGGCGGCGTCTACGTCGGCGGCGCCGACGACGTCCGCCAGCTCCATGAGAGCGGCGAGCTCCACCGCCTCATCGAACGCCTCCCGCGCTCCAACCAGAACGCCTGCGACTCCTGCGGTGGCTTCCGATTCGTTGTGTGCGATGAGTGCAACGGAAGCCACAAAGTGTTCTCTGAGAAAAACGGATTCCGAAGCTGTTCTTCTTGCAACGCCAACGGCTTGATTCGGTGCCCCGCATGCTTCTTCGTGCTCCCGCGCCACACCAGATAGCTACCTACCCCTCAGTTAGTTACAGCTCACAGACAACTCACCGGTGAAATTTAATTAATCATATTTATGTTGATAATTAAACACTTTCTCACTTTCATTTCGTTTATGTTACTACATTGCATATATTAATTAATAATTAATCGTGTAGTCTCTGGAGAATCTCAGTGTATGGATAGTATCTTATTATTATTATTATATGGTGTTAGGACTTAGGAGCTAGGTTTTGATTATTTGTTGTAATGTAATGGCACTTCAACATTAATGATTTTCACATGGAGTAAGCCATGTACTGACAGCACACTGCACACAATGATCTTTGTGAGAGGTTCCTCTGGCAGGGGCACGAAATTTGAAATTTATTGTCTGGTGGGTGATGCTGCCAAATTTTCTTCAAAGGGGTCGAGACTGTTACCGTTTTCTGATTCAAGTTTTGTTCTTGCTCATACACAAGCACAATAATCATTGGGGCAGATCGTGGGAACCGTGTGTGTTGGACCTCGTTTTGGGTCTGGTCCATTTTGTATTTCCCTACTTTTCTGGAGTTTTGATTTGATTGCTTGGCCCACTTATTTTATAGCGCAAATTTCTTGATGCTCAATTCTCATGTCGCTCACGTTAACATAACCCCAGCTTGTCTCTTGATTTATATTGTTTTTTTTTTTTTTTTTTTTGTGTGTGTGTGTGTGTGCGCCTTAAATCAGAATGAAATTGTGTAGGAAGTTAAGAACTAGGATGGACAATGTTTATCGAAAAACCTTCCTAGAGGAAAAGTACATTGGTGCCTTGGCTGTGCTGTAGATATAGTCATAAAATTATTTTATTCTGAATTCGATTCAATACGCTAAACATGAAAAAATAATAAGTTGGATTTAATGCAAACATTACCTTTTCTTTTGCCCTCAATGGCATTTGCTTTACTATGATGAATGTGTTTGGGCTTGGTGTTGGGTTTGTGAAGAGAACAACCTTGGGCTTTTGTATCTATTCAAGTGGAATGAGGTTAGTAGGAGTACAGAAAGATTGGCAATATAATGTATATGCAGGGCTAGTTTTAGAAAAGTAAAATAGTATTTGGGCATAATAGAAGTGTTGATACATCTCTCGTCATCATTTTTTTTAACATTTTCAACTGAAAATAACTTATGAGTAACTGGCTATCAAATAATGAATAAATTCTCGTTAAAACATGGCCAATGCCCAATAGAACCCCTAACTCACAGAGTCTTTAGTATTTTTAAAAACCTTAAAATCTTGTATACTATATGGTAGTTTTAATTCTTGTTTTTAATTGAAAATTACCTTACATACAATTAAATAAAAGCATTATCATATTAAAAAAAATTACTACTATGTATAATTGGGTTTTTTAAAAATAAATCAACAAAAAATAAAAAGGTATTTTACAATATACACATTTATAAAAAAAACTATTAATGTAAAAGAATTATCATAATATATAGTTTCAAGTAAGAAAAAAAGTTTTTAAAATTTATCCTTTATTTAATATATATATATATATATATATATATATATATATGTTTTTACAATATTATGTAACCTTAGGTTGAGTCGGTATCGTTCAATCCAAAGTATAGCATGAAACATACTAAAAAGTACACCTCTTTTTAAATTCAATTTCAACTCAATTATCTTTGGGTTTAAATAAATTTTGAGCCGCTTATTATAAAAACATGATAGATTACGACAAAAATAATGTTAGATTAATTGGCTGTTTGTGTGTAGTTTGAAACGAAATTTACTACCTCATAGAAGAATTTTCTCCCTCTGCAAAAAGTACATCGAACAGTGTTGTTTTACGTAAAGAAGTATATAAACTCCGTTTACATATTAAACAAATAAAACTTAAGTTGTGCATATTAAAATAATGTTTGACCAATCTAAACGAGCTTTCCTATATAGTTTTTCTTTGATACTTGTTAATTATAGTTTTTAGATAGCTAAAAAAAGTCAATTCTAGATGAAATGATGTGATTTTCCACATAAGTTAATTTAGAGAAAAAATGCTATAAAATAAAGACAAAAAAGTCAATGTTGTCTGAACCAATTAATTTTGATGACATAGACGTAAGTAATCCTCTTTTTTTTTAATAAAATGAAATGGTTCTTTTTCATTCTAAAACTTTTTAAATTAATTTTGAAATATAGATTAATTCCGTAGTTATATATCATTGTCTATAAATTATAACGATAACTATTTTATATAATAGCCACTTATGCTGAAAGAGTTTTTGCAAATCAATGTACATTAATGATGTTATGTGCCATTATGAAAATGAAAAGGTCACCATCTATGTATGTACTGAGTAGTTCTTATGTCAGTGTCAAGAGCGAGGTATGTAATTTAAACATCTTTAGCGGGTGTCTGGATTCTTTATCTAATGACAACATCCCCGAAGTTCTCATAAAACCATTTTCCCCCCAAAAATTAAACTGTCACATCCCCTCTCAAGCATCAAAAATTCAATTTAGTGTCTTCACATTAGAGTTCGCTAAACGTAGATGATCAATCAATTGTTTATATTAAATAAACTACTTCAACAACTTTTCCATAAAAGATATTAAACTAGTCTCGAAGAAAATGCTTAAAAGACTAAAATTATCCATCTACACGTAGCATTTAATTATTTGTTCCCCTTTTTCTTAATATCGCAAAAGTATAAATATACATAGAGTTTGAGTGTAAAGGTAGAAAAATTAAATCAATATTTTGTTTAAGACGTACAAAGAGAAAGCTGTCAGATACTCAGATAGACTTACCAATTTGAATAAGTAAAATTATCCGGCTTACTTCATAAGCGGAGCACGAGCTGTATGGGTACTCGTTCTCCGTGTAATAAGTCAGGTTATAATTATTTGCAAATTTTACACTTTCTAGCATATAGTATGCCAACACATTTTGAAGTTTAGTTTAGTCATTGAGAAGAAAGTATAATGAGAGGGAATTGCTATTTTCACTTTCCCTAATTACTAATATATTTTGGTTTGTAATTATTTTTCCTAAAATAGCTTAGAAATTACACATCCCTTTCTGTAATTCTTATTGCCTCTTTTATAGATTAATTTGCACCCCCCTTTTTCTGCCCTCCTTTGCTGCCGTGCCAACCTCTAATCGCCACCTCCAGCCAACTACGTACAACCCCTACAAAATAACTATAAAGTGAACCTTCTACACCAAGTCACATGCCCCCATTTCTTTACAAATCCTAAGTTTCATCGAAACCGTTGACACCTACACTACTTGCACAAAACCTAATAGGAACAATGGATGGCATAACTAAATATCACATACCAAGAAAATAAAGTAATTAATTAATGTTGAGAGCAATATACCTGAAACTTGGTCACTAGAATACCTACAAAATTAAATAGCAAACAAGAACAAAAAGAAATAGTGATTATCGAACGTGTGCATCATTCCATGCATTTAGTTTCCAATAATCTCATTTGCACGAACGTTATCCTTAATTCTACCAAACCAAATTTCTGAACTTATCCCACTCTGCTTTGACCTAGTTGGAGGCAATAAGAATTAAAAAAGCGGAGTGCAATTTCCGAGCTATTTTAGTAAAAATAATTATAAAGGAGAGTATACTATAAATCAGGAGGAGTGGAAATAGAAATTCCCTAATGATATATATTATATTTAAATTTCATAAGATAATAAAATAGTATTATAGAATATACTTTTTATATAATGCATGATATATATATATATATATATATATTATAGAGAGAATTTTTTTTATAATACTTATATACATATGATGTCACCAGGAAATAATAATAATAATTATTTTAAAAATAAAATTATAAAAATCATTAACAAATTATTTTGAAAGATTAAAACTAAAACTTACTTGATTTATAAGACTAAAAACATAGTTGTTTTTTTTATACTGCAAGGGACTAAAAATATAGTTAAAAAAAACTTAATTTTATAACAAATTATTATATAATAAAGACTGATTAAGCAACTACTAAATAAACTAGCTAGTTACTCAAATATATTCTCTATAATATTTGTGTTTATATTTTTTAATAACAAAATATATATTAAGAAAAAGTACTACTGTTCTTTGTTTATAAAGTTGATAGTGCCATCTATTAAGGGGGTCTTTCACCAAGTATAGGAGAAAGACAGACATTGACATGATGCATGTCTTAATATCATCACCAACTATAACAATAGCTAAGTCAAGTCATCGGAGAATAAACATAAATATTAAATAGCACCAAAACCTACCATCTATTTCTCATATCATCATATAATCCTTATCAAAACACAGCCATTCATTCATTCGTTGATATCCTTACTGCTGTTTTACTTTTATTTATATGGCTCGTGTTATTTATTCAGACTTCAGAGGCGACTCCTCCTAGACTTGTGCTTGATTAATGATCAAATTAATTAATTTTATTACTTAATTATTTACAGATAAGTATATATTTATTAAAGGAGATGAAGAAATATCTTATTTTTAACATTTGTCAAATATATTTAACAAATTAATCGTATGTCGTTATTTAAAACTATTTGATTAAATTTATATAACTAAATGGTTCAATTAATTAGATAGTTTCTGTACCAAAACAAATGAGCTGATATAGTTAATTAAATAACACAATTTTGAGATATGAGAGGAAAATATATATTTTTTCCTTCATATTTTAATTTTGTGACAATAAAAAAATAAAATAGCTGTAACAAAACTTATTTTATTTTTATATCAATTTTTTTATATTATAAAAGATAAAACACATACTCAAAAAGTGAGAAAATATAATTTAATTAAGTTATTAGAAATTGAATGAATTTATAGAAATATTTCAATTAGTTATATAAAAAACATAATTGAAAATACAAACCACTAATTTTTATCCAAAATTTATTATATGATTACATAAGCATACAAGAGATTTGGAAATTTGATTAAAAAACCATATAACTTCATTAAATGAAAAAATAACTCATGAAACCTATTTACAAAATGACTTTAGTGAACAAATAGATCAAATTAAACAAAGCAAAAAAATTTATCCCCACACTATTTTTACATATTTATTTCTTTTATTAAAAAATGATGTCAATTAAACTAAATGAAATATATATATATATATATTAGATATTTATAAATAATGTAAAATATGAAAATATATAAATTTTAAAACATTTATTGATAATCAAATATAAAATATAAAATAAATATTAAAATATAGGTATTTAAACTATTCAAGTTTATATAGAAATTAATCAAATATATTTCGTAAAATAAATAAAAAAATATGTGACTGTATACAAAATCTGAGTTTGAAGGTCATTTCAACTTCAAAAACAAGAACTTGATATATAATATAAAAAAGACTAAAATACTTATTTAATCCCTCAAATAGTTATTTTCTTTTTAATTTTCTAAACTTGAAGATGTTTCTTTTAGTTTCTAGAATTGACAAAATGTTGTTTTTGTTCTTTTGTAAAATGTGAGTCAAAACAAAAATAAGAGATTTACAATTTTAGACATTTTTCATTGCCAAAATTTAATTTTCTATTTTAATATTTTAAAATATGATTTTTTGGTGGTTTGAAACTGTTAGAAATCAAGTCAATAAAAAAATTAAAGTGATTTTTAAAGTGATTAATTGGTTTTAAATTTTTTTTACTGACTTAATTATCGTGATTTTTGATCATCAAAAACATATTTTAAAATATAAAATAGAAAAATCAAATTTTGCCAGTTAAAAATTGTCATAAATTACAAATCTCTTGTTCATACTATACAACAAAAAGATTAAAAAAATTGTTTTG
>PYAF01000356.1:1721616-1731937 GCA_007407185.1 Glycine tomentella
TTTAAGGACTAAAAAAAGAATTCTAAATTTGGAGTACTTAAAAAATATTCAAATTTAAATGATTAAAAATATATTTAAGTACATAAAAAATATACTCCTTAGTGATCTAATAAAATTTAGAAAATAACTCTTAATTTGATCTTTTAAGTTAAACAAGAAAGGTGTGGTGATCACATCATTTAACTAAAAACAAGGCAAAATCTTTTACTTTTAACATTAAGAATTTAAAAATATATTAATAAGATTTGATAAAATGATACTGTCTCGGATATTTTTTATAAGAAACATGTTTTATATTTGTAAAAAATTACTAGGATCACAAGTTTTTTTGGTTTATTTTCTTCCTCAAATTCACAGTAACGTATTAAAAAGGTTATGTGAATATGTTGTTGTCCTTCACTCCTTCCACCGTTACTAGTATGACTTGTTAGCTGCACGACAGCGAACACGCTTTCAAGTCTCTTTGGGTCCATTCACCAATCTCTCTTGCATTGCATTGCAGGTGTCACAACTCACGACAATTTTAGAACTTAGAACCAGTCCATGCTTTATTGCTTCACCTTAAATATCACACTTAAGCTCCTTCCACTCTACATGTTCTTCAACTTGTCTTCTTTTTAATATGTTTAAAACTTCAAACTTTGCTTCCTTGGGCTATTAAGCTCCATCCAAGGTTTGTTTCTTGCAGCAAGAATGGGCAAGAACAGGAAACTCAGTCGGTTCAAGGATCTTTCTATAGCTTTTTGCTTTGTGGCGGTTTTTTTCTTGTTTCACAACTTGGGTTTGTGCTGTTCTTTGAATGAAGAAGGTACTTGACTAATAGTGGTGGAGTTTTGAGTTTGTGGAATCTTGTGGCTACTTGGAAGATAGATGCTGAGACATGGTTTGTGTGTGTGTGTGTATGTGTGTGCAGGTAATGCTCTTTTGAAGTTGAGGCAGAAAATAGTGAGTGACCCTTTTGGTGCTTTGTCAAATTGGGTTGATGATGAGGCTTCTGTTGACCCTTGTCATTGGTTTGGAGTTGAGTGCTCGGATGGAAGAGTTGTGGTCTTGTAAGTGCTTATTCTGTTATCTGTTTTGACAGAAAATGATTATTTGTAATTTGTAAGTTGTAACCAATTGTGTGGTATAATTTATGGGAACAAGCAGGGCAAGTAAAGAAGATGAATATACATGCTTTTTTAATCTGTCTCTTTATTTGTGTCATCAAATGTGAGATCCAAGTTTATTTTTAAACTTTATTTTCTCTTGGTAAAACACTAAAACCGTATGCTCAAGTGATCAACTCTACCGATAGTGGCTATTATCACAATAATTTTTGAACATTAGTCTCTTGTGATAAATCTAATCACTAGTGTATATATTGTTAAACTTGAGGGATTTTAATGAAGAGAAAATTTTCCTTTGCCAAGGAATTTGAAGGATCTCTGCCTTGGAGGAACTCTGGCACCTGAGCTTTTGAAACTTGTCAACATAAAGTCTATGTAAGTAATTGTTGGTTACTTGGTGGAATTGACTTTGTAGTCCTTTTCTTCATGATTTATATATTGGCGTTCATTCTTATAATTAGAGGGTGAATATGCTACAGTATTTTGCGGAACAACTCTTTCTCTGGGACCATCCCTGAAGGATTTGTAGAGTTAAAAGAACTGGAGGTTTTGGATTTGGGATACAACAACTTCAGTGGACATCTGGCTGCGGATCTAAGGAGTAATATCTCGCTAGCAATCCTGTATGATGATGATGATAGTATTAAGACAGTTCAATTTCACTTTTTTTTGTTAATCTCTTCATGTACTTAATTTCTTCTTTATTGCAGTTTGCTGGATAACAATGAATTTCTTGTTGGTTTATCTCCCGAAATAAATGAACTGAGGATGCTTTCTGAATGTCAAGTAGATGAAAATCAGCTAACTAATGCTGCTAAAATGCCAGCTTGTACAGAAAGAGCCACCACATGGTATGTTACTAATTGATTGAAAGGTGGTCCAACTCAGGAATTATGTGCCTTCTTATGAACTTGTATTTTGTATTCTAAGATGTGCCCATCTCATGCTATTATTATAGGCTAATCTTATCCTATTTCTTTTTTCTAAAAAAAAACAAACTCACATAATTTTCTCTTCTTTGAAGGCATATTGTTCAAGGTAAAGTTACTCGTGGCCTACTACAAAATTCTAAACCTTCTCCTCCTTCTGCTTCGCCATCAGGCTCAGCAAAACCACCAGGGTCAAAGCTAGCTCATAGGAAAAAGGCTTCTGATTCTTCTCCTCCCCACTCTACATCAGGTTCTGGAACACTATCTAAAACTAAAAGCACCTCATCAAAGGTTCATACAGTTCCTATTTTGGCTGGAGTTGTAGGTGGTGCAGTGTTTCTTATTTTTTCAAGCATTGGCATATATCTTTGTAAAACAAAGGTAGCAAATGTCAGACCTTGGGCCATGGGACTAAGTGGACAGCTTCAGAAGGCATTTGTAACTGGTAAATCTAAGCATTTCTTTTAGTATAAATTAACAAGAGTAAAACAATGGCTATAAGCAGCACATAATTTTTATCATGCAAGGACCTACATTATTAGTTATAGAGTCTACTAGTTATATTAATAAATAAAATAAATGTCTTTCTCTTTCCAAGAAGGACCATGTCATTTATTATTAGAAAAACAGAAGATCTAACTCCCATACTGCATATTGACTCAGGATTCCTGAAACATGACACATAATAGGAACTTATTTAACTTGTTTTCTTTGGGCCCTTTGGTCATCCAATTGATTTAGCTTTGAATGATTGCATTCCCATGTCTTTGAGCTATATTTCCCATGCTTATATGTATGTTTTCTGCCTATGTACATGCATGACAGTGTTTTACATTTTCAGGTGCGCAAAAGTTAAAGAGATCAGATCTTGAAGCAGCATGTGAAGATTTTAGTAATGTAATTGGTACTTCACCCATTGGTATACTGTACAAAGGAACTTTGTCTAGTGGCGTTGAAATAGCTGTAGCTTTTGTTTCCATAACATCATCCAAGAATTGGTCAAAAACTTTAGAAGCTCAATTTAGAAGCAAGGTACATCAATTATCATAACAGAAAAAAAAAACCCAGCAAATTTAACTGTAGAATTGCAATTTAGGAAATTTGATTATTACTAACTTCTTAACCATCATGGTGTCAGATAAATACATTGTCGAAAGTGAACCACAAGAATTTTGTCAATCTTATTGGATACTGTGAAGAAGAGGAGCCTTTCACCAGAATGTTGGTTTTTGAATATGCCCCAAACGGAACACTATTTGAGCATTTACACAGTAAGTAATGTATCATTTTAGAGTAACTACTACACTAAGGAGAAATGCTAATAACACACTCTTTCTATCATACTGTCAATCTATCATACTGTCAATTATTGGCTGAAATTTGTTAATAATCACATAACTGTGTAGGTTTCACTCCTTATTTATTAAAACTCGCTCATAATTTTGTACTTTTCAATGTGAAATTGCCATTACAATATATTTGAAATTATACTGTATTTCCTTTTCTCTTTGGAAGCAACAATGCTCTCCAATTATTATCCCTGTCAATGATCTTTTTGTGAATTCCAGTAAAAGAGGCTGAGCACTTGGATTGGGGAACAAGACTTAGAGTTGCAACGGGTGTGGCTTATTGCCTGCAACATATGCACCAATTGGATCCTCCTATGGCCCTAATCAAGCTAAATTCTTCAGCCGTTTACCTCACCGATGACTACGCTGCCAAACTCTCAGATTTAAGTTTCTCCAATGACATAGCCTTAGCTGAGACAAGAGCTATGGACAAGCCACTAGCAACTCCAGAAAGTAATGTTTATAGCTTGGGTGTTCTACTATTTGAAATGGTCACGGGTCGTCTTCCTTATTCAGTAGAACATAGGGATTCACTTGAAAACTGGGCATCACACTATTTAGAAGTGGACCAGCCCCTCAAAGATATAGTGGATCCAATTCTAGTATCTTACCAAGAAGATCAGCTGGAACAAGTTGCTGAATTGATTACATCTTGTGTCCACCCTGATCCACAGAAAAGACCAACAATGAAAGATGTGAGTGAGAGACTCAGAGAGATAACAAAAATAACACCTGAATCTGCGGTTCCAAAACTTTCTCCACTTTGGTGGGCAGAGATTGAGATTGCATCTGCAGAAGCACGTTGAAATCAGTGTGGCAGATTGTATTTTAAAAGTCTTTGAGAGCTTTTAGCATTGTGATCCTTTTTTTTCCTTAGGTGAAGGCATAAAAAAGTTCTTACTTGAAGTATAATGGTGTGCTGAAGTTCTTCTGGGTGTTTTTTTTTGTTATATTAATTGTATCCTATGGAAATGCACCTAGAAAATAGCTTTTTGTATATCACTTGATCAAGATATTTCCAAATCTTCTCATCCCCTTCATATGTTCCGAACAAACTAATAGTTTAATAATCATAGTCCTGCTCACGTGCATTGATCAAAAGTTCAAAACTATCAAGTATTAACGAGAGTGAGAGGCTTTCTTTTGCATTTGTTGTTGCAAGCTTTCTTTTGACAATAGAGGGTAGTGATTGTCAATTATGAAACTAGATGAAACAGAACATTACAACTCTATTACTTGCTCTTTTATTGACCTCTAGATACCAATGAATTAATTTTATATCTCTTTCCTCGTTCAGTAATGCTAAATCCTCTTACTATATTCATCTATCAATCTTCCTACTATCTTTTATGATAAATATTGAATAAAAAGTAAAAATATTTATTATCTTAAAATTATAAAATATATTTAAAACTTACCATAAAAAATAGCCGGAGGGTTAAGAATTTTTCAAACCCATTCCATGCATTTTACTGTATTCAATACAATGATACACTATATAACTACTAATATATTTCTGTATATATCTTGAAAAACATTATTTGATATACCATGAAATTTAAAATTAATTCTTAGATAAATATGACACGAGTTCCATTTACATTATGAACCTATAGAAAATATAAAGAATAATATTTTTTACGCATAAAAAATTTAAAATATTTTTCTTATATTGATATTTTCTTTTTATTTATCTTTATCTCATCACTTATTGTATCATACACTTATTTTTTCTCTCTTCTTATCTCTTTCCTTTCATTTATGTATTTTTGTAAAACTTAATATATATATATATATATATATATATATATATATATATATATATAACATTACTCAAATATAAATATTATTTTGACACAATGAGACTGACTCATTTTGAAATGTCACACAAATAACACCTTTTTCTGCTAATAAAATTTAGAAATTCATTAACCAAAAACTGTATCTAATATCACCATGATTAGATGCTCTACAAGCCAAGCCAAACCTTTAGAACCATGCTTTGACATTTTGCAATCCTATGGGCAACAATTGAAAAAAAAAATATAATCTCAAAAGTTTGTTTAAATCAAATTAAAAAATAATAATAGATGTTTTTAATTAAAAAGAAAAACAACTAAATTAATTAGAGTATCTGATATCTCTGAATTCTGTCAAGAAATCTAATTCAGTGATTGAGGAATGCGTCATGAAATTGCCTTAGATTCTTACAGAAGAAATAAAAATAATAATAAAAAAGACACCTCTGGGCTCTGGGCTCTGGGCTCTGGGCTCTGGCGAAAGAGACTGTGTAATTGACCCTTGTTCAAAAAAACACTGTAATTTGTAACAGAAGGTGGCGTCTACCAACTACACTCGCTACTCAATCGTGTCACAAATTGACCGAGTCTCACATGACAAACACAGAAGAAGAAGAAGCAACTCCTCCGAACCCTAACAATCACACTCAACACTCCACCAACGACGATGTGGAACCTAGCGACGACGAAGACATCGAAGAAGACGAAGACAACGATGACGACGACGTCGTTCAGGAACCGAATCGCGGAATTCCCCTATCTGCAGCGTCCAAGTTGCGGGAACAGCGTTTCAAGGTGGAAACCCTATCGCGGCGCTTGTCGTCGGAGCTTGTTCCGATCCGAGTGCACGACGTGGTCATAAACGGTAACACGAAGACGAAGGATTGGGTGATTGAGGCGGAGCTGAAAGGCATCGAGAACGCCACCAGCATGCAGGAGCTTATGCAAGCTTCGCAAATCGCCATTGCCAAGCTTCAGGGTCTCGAAATCTTCGATTCCTGCAAGGTTCGCCTCGAGGCTGGACCACGAGAGCTTCCAAACACTGCCAATGTCATAGTCGACGTTGTCGAAACCGATAACAAAGTTTCCGGCGAATTCGGCGTCTATACCAAACCCTCGGTACACTTTATTCTTCTCAGACTCGAACTGAGTACATTTTACTTTGATTCGAGGCATTGCATTGTATAGAAACTTATATGCAAATATATAAAAGTATCAAGTGAGAAGTGAGAAAATTAACTCTGATTATTCCATCTTACTTAGATAGTCATGTTTAGATTTAAGTAAAACTAACCTTGACCGTCTATGACAGATTGAATGCTCATGTTCTCACGCTTCCTATGTAGACTAAACTTATATGCAGCTCCTTGTACAATTTTTCAATCAGAATTGGAGTTTCACTTACATAATCATTTGATGCAAACCCTTATAATGTGGATTATTAATGTGAAATTTAAATTCTGATTGGAGCACAAACAACAGCAATGGAACTGTATTGAAGTTTTGTCCTAACATTTTTCATGTTAGGTTTTAGGGGTCGTCAAGGGGATCTAATTTTTATTTATGTGGAAATTATGTGATGTTTTGTAGACTAGTTCTTGGACTGCTGAAGGTTCTCTTAAGTATAAGAACTTGTTGGGTTATGGTGATCTATGTGATGCTTCTTTGGCCTATGGTGCCAACCAAGCGACCGAGGTGAGTGTAGGGGTGTATGCCCCTCGAGTTAAAGGATTTTTGACTCCTATTGTAACACGGATATCCATGCTTTCCCAAGATTGGCAGGAGCCTTCCTCATATAAGGAGCGGTTGTTGGGTGCGTCTCTTGGCTTAATCTCGACAAAACACCATGACTTAGCATACACCCTTGGATGGCGTACCTTAACAGATCCGTCACAGATGTCATCCAGGTCTATAAGGAGGCAGCTTGGGCATGGTTTAGTGTCATCTTTGAAGTATACATTTAAAATTGATAGGAGAAATTCTCCTATTAGGCCAACAGAAGGATATGCTTTTCTTTCCACCACTCATGTTGGTGGCCTTACACTGGATCCCAGGAGCTTGCGGTTTCTCCGTCAGGTGTGATTAAATGCTTTTCTTTTCCTCCAATTAATCTGTACTAAGCAAATTTATGTGTAGTGCATGAAACTTAGTAACCCATGTTAAATGATTTTGGCGTAAGAATTATTGAAATAATCTTGGGAGTGGCTAGAATTTTAAAATTGTTACGATCAGAAATTTAAAATGATTTGATGGAGTTAATAAGCATAAAATTATGGTTAAAAATTTATATTTATATTTATTTTTTATTTTTTTATATATGGAAGGAGTCCATCTTCTTTGTCAAAGAAGATCTCTTCCCTTAGAAGAGAATACAGTCTGTGCATTTTGAGAAGCACTCAAATGGATTTTTCTTTCTTTTCTTGAGTTCTTTTAAAAATCTATTTACTATAAAAAAGTTAAATATTTTCTTCTTTAAAAAGCACAAACAAATGGCCCCTTATTTGTCATTTGTTATCATGGTACTTGTTACTCTTCCTTGGGACAATGCTTCATATGATGAATGATCCATGTAGTTATTTTTTCATTTTCATAAAAAAATTGGCACAAGAACTTAATTGGTTGCTTATAGCCTTATTATTCATTGATGGGTTCAATATCCCTTAGTGAGACTGTGAGAGTGAAATCTCAGTGCAAATGTCCATGAAGGTAAAGCAATGCCATAGTAGACCCTAGATTTAACTCTAGCCAATAAGAATCCGAAATTGAATTCCGTTAGTCAAGTTAGTCTCTGTCATTAGTTATCCACTAACTCCATTAACCAGCATTTGACGTGGCATGCTATTTGCCGTTTTGGCAGTCACATCATGTGTTGGTTAATAGTGTTAGTGGATGACTAACATCAAGGACTAACTTGAGTAACAGAATTCAATTTCTGGGACTTATTTGCCAGAAAGTGAAAACCTTGGACTAGCACGACAGTGTTTTACAATTTGGGGACAAAAATGGTTGGGACTTGTTTGCTCATATTTTTTAAACAATTTGTTGCCGAAAACTCTTCTACATTTTAATATTTATTTTCTTTGCTCTGTTTTTTGTTACTATTTTTTCTTGAGTAACTCTGTGTTAATGCAGGAGTTTGATGTTCGCTTTGCTGTCCCTTTTGGGTTTTACAATACAGCACTAAACCTTGGGATATCTGCTGGTGCTGTTTTTCCATGGGGACATGGATTCAAAACCAAGCCATCTCCCCTTCCAGAAAGGTTTTTTTTGGGTGGTGATTTTTCTCCAGTTTGCACCCTAGGAGGACCAACAACATTATGGGGATTTAAAACTAGAGGATTAGGTCCTACTGAACCTCGGAGGCAAAATAGAGATGGGTCTAATGATGACAATGTTGATTCCTCTGGATGGGACTTCATTGGTGGCGATGTTGCTGTTACTGCTTTTGCAGATCTCTCTTTTGATCTTCCAATTAGGTGGCTGAGAGAACATGGAATCCATGGGCATGTTTTTGCTGGTTCTGGGAATGCTGCTAAATTAACTCAGAATGAATATAAGCACTTCTCTCCTCGAAAGTTCTTAGAATCCTTTCGAATGTCAGTAGGATGTGGAGTAGTTATTCCTACTAGACTCTTCCGCCTAGAGGTCAGCATCTGTTTTAATTTCTTTATACTAGTATTTAATTAAAAAGAAGATCAAACTAACCAAAAGTTGGGAGATTGAGTGGAGTTAGAAGTGAAATGTCAATGATGAAGACAAAATATATATGAAGGAATTTGGGGTAACCTTGTTATATTTGGACATTAAAGAGTATGAAGGAAAGAAAAGAGAATATATAATTTTTTAATCCTGAAATCTTGTTGCTTGCATAGTTTTCCTCTTTTTTTTGTCTTTTCCCTCATTTAGTTTTGAACTGATGATGTATGCATCTATTTGTCAGCTATCTGCTATAAATTGGTATTTGAATTTAGCAAGGTAATTTAGGTGAACAATCTGTTGAATTGATAGGTTAGCATTTTAATCAGGATTAGTAAATCTCTTATTTGTTGTACCCATCTCCTATTCTCCACCATGCCTATTCTTTATTTGCTATATGTGTGTTATATCAAAATTTTCTATATTATTTCTTCACTAACATATTTCTTGTTTCAGGGTAACTACTTTTACATACTCAGAAAGGGTGAGCATGATCGTGGGAAGACTGGGTTTAGGTTTAGCTTCTCAGCGCCTTCATAGCAGCTGTGTTCTTTGCCATTTTTTTATTTTTTTTGTGGTTCTTCAAGCATTAAATATTTTTTGCAATCTGTCTCGGCACGATATTTTCATTTCTTACCTTAAACCAGACAAAATAAGAGAGGGCATTCATTCATAACATATCGGCAGATTTTCACATAAGTTGTATGAAATTCGAAAATAATGCACTTATGTACTGCAATTTTAGAAGCATTGCAACTGAGAATTCGTTACTTTTTCCGGCCTGCTTGGATTGTAAAATTTACAACACTCTTTATGTTGAGAGATCACTATGTGAGTTGTTAAAGTATCCACTACCTTTTTTTATGTAATTTAAGCTATACCTACTCATACTGATATTGAATTCAGTTCAATCCTTACAGTACACAAGGGTGATGATTGAAAACATAAGGCCATTTTCCTCGTGAGAAGATTTAAAAAGTTTTTTAAAATTCATTTTTTGTAAATGATAGAGTTAAATATACAGACGATTAAGATGATCGAGTATATACTTGAAGATAAAATAAGAATAGTTTAAGATAAATATGTTTCTAAGTAATGATGATGGTAATGTTTGAAATTCATCCAAAGAAAAGCAGAGAAAAAATATTGAAAATATTATTTTGAGAGAATAAAGAAAATGAAAATCTCATATAAGAAAACTTAAGTAAAAAAACTTTAAAACTTTAATACATTTTTTATAGATTAAAAATTAATTACTAGAGACGTACTTTTACTATGAACTAGAACATATATATGAAAATAAGTCACCGTGAAAATTACAAATAAATAAGATAATTGGAATTGAAATAATTTATAATTAAAGTGACTTTAATAAATTGACTAATAAGAGAAAGTGTATTCAAGAGAGTATGTTAAAAGAATGATTCTTGAACTATTCA
>PYAF01000356.1:1732037-1752735 GCA_007407185.1 Glycine tomentella
GATTAAAAATTAATTACTAGAGACGTACTTTTACTATGAACTAGAACATATATATGAAAATAAGTCACCGTGAAAATTACAAATAAATAAGATAATTGGAATTGAAATAATTTATAATTAAAGTGACTTTAATAAATTGACTAATAAGAGAAAGTGTATTCAAGAGAGTATGTTAAAAGAATGATTCTTGAACTATTCATTTATAACTATAAAAAGTACACCATGCTAGTAGGAATAATGTTTTTCAATTTTAACTATTCTTTTTAGCAATGAAATCACGTTCAAATTATGATTACTATTAGGATTCTGTTTGAGAAAGAATAATTATAAATTCTCATGCTCCATCCTCTTATAAAGTCTCCTACTACCTTTTATGGTAAATTTTTAAATATGTTTTATATTTTCAAGTCGCTAAATATATATATTTTTCATTCAATACTTATGAAAGATATTTCATATGTCCTATTATAATTATCATGTAAGAAAAAAAATTCTTCTAAATTAATTATCATTTTAATTTTTCAATGTAACATTAATTATATTTTTCACTTATATCCTTTATAATGTTATATTAATGATAGACTACAAAATTTATAAATAAATTATTAATGATATAAGATTAATTTTATAAAATTATTATTCTTTTTTATCTATTTATTACTTTTTCTTGATTTATGTGAAATAATTGAAGAAGAGTATTATTTTAGAATTGGAGAGTAATAATAGAATTTGTAAGAGGATAAAATAAGATGATATAACATCACTCCTATGGTCTCATCAGCTAATTCTAAGAGTAGTGTGTAAAAATACACATCTGAATAAAGAGAAAAAAATATTAAGAATGACAATTTAATGAAAAGGTAACCAATCAATAGCTCCAAAAGTGTTTTTAATATTATCAAAAGAAAGTAATTGTACCTACACAAAATGACATGCTCTATAGATAAAATAAATTTCCTAAACCGCCATGAAAAAAATAATATAATCACCCTAAATGAGGATTATTCAGATCCATCCAATTGGCTGATTATTTATCCTAAGGAAAAAATGCGTATATAAAATCAAAATCATAATAGCCTAACTACTAAGGTATGGAAGCACATTTTGTTGACCACTATCGGCAAGAACGTAGTTCCCTGCTTCAGTAAGGTGCACAGCATCCCAGAACAGGTACTTAGACGAATCGGGGCAAGTTGGGTCATGTGCATTGCACAAAGGAACCATCTACAATAGCCCTGTCCCACAGCATCCTTGAAGAGTTTGTGCAAAGCCTTCACAAATTATCAATTAACAAAATTAGCACGAGCCAAACATGTGACAAGGCGTGCAAATTAAATATCCAAAAAATTAAAATGAGTGAGTAATTGATTACCATATTTGGTTGGGATTTTGACCATATCGAGAATGGGCGTGTAATTATCGAAATAAGCGACCTTAGCACACACGTTGGAGCCACTGTAGGCCTCTGATGCTGCTTATTGTCACTTGTATTGGGAGACACCCAATTGCTGGAAGACCTGCCACCAAAATCCTACGTGCTCCTGCTCCATAGAGCCTATACAATAACCAACATTAATAAAAAAAAAAAAATTATTACAACTCTCTGGTAATTTCAAAATATTTTCACAAGTTTTGACATTTATGACTTTATCTGAAACAAATTCTGAATTTGAAATTTAGTCATATTTAAAAAAATTAAAAGTTATTTTTTTTAAGAATGTATTATGTGAAAATTAAATTTAGATTATTTTATTATTAACTTGATTTGTATTGTCAATTGAACGACATATACAATATAATTAAATTAGTTGTTGTATAAAAAATGTCTCTTAATTTAATCATTATAAAAATTTATTATTATTAGGTCAACTTAGTATATATAAAAAAATGTATGTCTTGTCTAATATTTAGTTTGGTTTCAAGAGAAGAAGTTACATAATCAAAGTGCTTTCGTTTTTTTTAAGCTTCTTAGAACTTGTACTTTATCAGGGAATTCAGACGAAAGAAAAATTTTGGTTGCCTTGTTTTAATTTGCATATTTCTTTATAAACAATATACTTTCTATAAGATAATATAAATAAGAATAATAAGTGTTTGTCAATATCTCGTTATGAATATATTATGTCAAGAGACGTAAACTGAAATGCCAATAAATTGTAACACAAAATAAATAAAATCACATCTACAGTTAATTGATGGCAATATCATAACGGATTTGGATCATTCCAACCCTAAAGAATTAAAGATAAACTCTTCCCCGACAAATATTTTGTTTTAGAAAAAAAGGGAGAAATTCGAAATCTAATAAGTAAAAAACTGGAAATAGAAACCATAACATTAAAAATTAATCTATACACTCTTGGTTTAAACATATGACTCATGTAAAAATAAAATAGATTAAAGTGTAAATTAAACATATGACTCATGTCAATCCATATTTAAAAAATATGATTTACAAAATAATTAAAAAATAATGACGGTCTAGAATCTACAATTTTTATGTTATTAATATAAAGCTCCAACTAACTAAGTTAATATACCAATTATATTAAAAAATAATTAATATCATCATATATAAGACTAAAATTTCTAATATATATTTAATACACATATAAGTTTACATAATAAATTTTACAACAGTTAATTTTAATTTAACAATATTTTTTACATATAAATATTTTAAATAAAAATCATAGGTTTAATAAAAATTTATATATGTAAAAAAATACATTATTAGATCAAAATTAATTGTTATAAAATTTATTATGTAAAGTTATATGTGTATTAAATATATATTAGAAATTTTAGTGTTATATATAATGACATTAATTATTTTTATCATGATTAACTTATTAATTTAATTGGTTAGAGTATCTTATTAATAATACGAAAATTATAGGTTTAAACTTTTTTTTTAGTACATGTCTAACTCACTTAACTCGGACGCTAGTGTATTGGTCACAGACTTAACAATATAAAATTTAAAATTTTCTAAATATCTTTTCACCATTTAATAGAATAAATTTTGAGAAAATAAATTATGCACATATGTAAGTTTCATCCAATCATAATTTATTATATATAATAAATTTATTAATTTTTATAATAAATATCTTAAAATTTATATTTGTAGTGATTTTGGATTAATTGACAAAATAAAATATTTTACATTAATATTGAATGACTATTAAACCCAAAAATTAAACAAAAATTTCATTAAAATCAAGGACGAAATAGATGTTGTTATGAATGCAAATTTATGACTAACTAAATTGTCCTAAAGAAATTAGTCATACTCCACGTTAAAAAATAAAATTATCTTATTTTTCACATATAAATAGATATTTAACCTATTAAATTTAATACTCCATCTCACCGGCCTGAACATTAATATGATTAAATTTAATTTTATAAATTTAAGATTTCATACAAAAAATGACAAAATCAGCCAGTTTGCACCACTCTAATCCAGGCTTTTGATTTGCAACTTACATGGATTTCTGCAACATATCTCACAGTGAAACAGAAAGAATGGGAGGTAAGTGGAATAATTGAATTAGTTTATCAATTCTCCAAATGCACATTGAGCTAAAATTTCGAAAGGCAACACAGACATACAGACCAGTAAATAAAGTTAGGCAATGGTGCTAATCAATCCACATTCTTAAAAAATTCTAGAAGCAAGCATTTGCCCAAGTGATAATTAACTACTCAATCCAGGGATTATTATTTCCTAATCAACAATCAATGGACAAAGCTCCAAAGTTTTGATACCATAAAAATTGCAAACAACAAATTATGACCAATCTTTCATGTATACCATTCACAAAATATACAACTATGAAGTGATGTGATTACACACACTACACTACTATTCAGAATGATGAGGCTGAGAGCAGCACCTATTGAGGAACCTAAGCACTGCATCTGCCTTTCTCCTAGCTCTCAAAGAACCATCAGCAGCCAAGCTTTGAAGTGAAGGAATGCTCCTTGGATTTGCCAAGAGCCTCCTTGCCACCACTTCTCCCTCTTCTTTGCACAATCCTAGCAAAAGGGTTATTGAATTTTCCTTCCCTTTCACTGATCCAAATCTCAGAAGATCAATAAGAAGTGGCACCAATGCTCTACTATTCCTTATCTCTTCTAGACCCTCAGAGCATCCAAGGAGCAAAGCAAGCACTGCAAGTGCATCATCTGTTATGCCAGCCTTTTCATCCATCAGCAACTCAACCAGCACAGGAACTGCCCCAGCTTTAACAACACTTGCCTTGTTAGGATTGTAAACTGAAAGGTTGAACAGGGCACTTGCAGCATCTCTTTTCCCTATTGGAGTGCCTTCTTTCAAGAGTCCAACTAAAGCAGGTATTGCCCTTGGTCTTCCTCCAATTTTCACTTTGCACTCATCCACCATAGACAAGCTGTATATTGATGCTGCTGCATTCTCCCTTGCCTCCATGGTCTTCCCTGATTCAAGTACTTCCACTATGCTATCAACTGCTCCTGCTGCCATGATCAAAATCTTGTTGTTGTCGAATATCGAGAGGTTGAACAAGGCTGTCACTGCATGCTCTTGGAATCTTGAATCTCGAGATCCTAGGAGTGTTACAAGAAAGGGAATAGCCCCTACCTCAGCTATGACACTTCGGCTAACCATGCCGGTTTTTGCAAGTAACCGAAGCTCATATGCAGCCTTCCTTTGGATGTCAGCAGAGCCAGTTGCCAATTTTCCAACTAGAAATTCTGCTGTCATTTTGACAGCATCCGCGGCGGCTTTGTTTGCAGAAATATGGTCTATAGCATCCTCCTTCAACTTCTTCTTGATGTTCTTGTTCTTGTTGTTTCCTTCTGTTGTAAGCTCATTCCCTGGATCATTGTTGTCATGGCACCATTGCTGAACAAGGCTCTTCAATGCATAGTTTGGTATTAGAGTCGTGTGAATTAGCCTTTGCCCACTTTTGGGGCATGTGTAATGGCCAGAGTTTATCCATTGTGCAATTGAGATTCTATCATAAGAGTGCCCTGATGACACAATCACGGGGTCCCTCATTAAGTCAAGTGAAATTGGACAACGAAATTCATCAGGAACATTTGGTGTCATGGACTGAGAGGATGAAGAACTATCATATACTTTGTTATACAAAAATGAAGATAGTTGCTTACAATCTTCTTCATTTCCATAACTCTCTCCATCGTTGAATATCATGGATTTGGAATAGGACACCAGAGATATGAGATTGTTTATATTGGAGACAACAATTAGTCCTCCTGTGCCGGCTTGGTTCTGAGCTTCAGCCTCTAACTTGGACATTTCTCCCTCATAATCTGATGGAGTTCTCAAACCAATGCTGCTTAATATCTCTTCCACTTTGCCAAAGTCAACGAACCCCTTGCTCTTCTTGTTTTTAAACTGTTGTTGCTCATTACTTGTATAAGTTGTTCTCTTCGGTGAAGCTCTCTCGGATCAACGAGTAACTCAGCCCTCTTTGCTTGCTTGTGAAGAAGCTCCACTTGTTCTTTAATATCTGATGTTACATTAAGCAAACTCAAAGGAAGGATATCAAGGGCCCTTCCCATCTCCTTAACAAGCACATAAAATTGGGTGGAGATGAACTCTAACTGTATGAGACTCCAAAGAGAGCTACCATCCTTGCAGTCTTGGATCAAAACTTCGACTCTTCTTATCACAGAGAAGAGTTCTGTGAGACACAGGATTGAAAAGGGGGGAAGTGGAGTATCCGTTTCTTGAATCTCTTCAAACAAAGAAGAAAGAAGCTTGATCCTCCTTATCATGGATGAAACGTTCCTTGTGTGTACCAAGGGGAACTTCACCATTGTGCCAACTTCATTGCACACATGAATCAAAGAATCTAGCAAAGTCCCTGATGGTAACAAGCCTGGGGAGACCATCATCGCAGTAGAACATTATTCATTTTGGTTCTTACCTTAGTAGGAGGATGTTTCTGTTCATTCTTATGGTTCACAAAATTTGCTCCCTTCAAGGAATTGGATAATTGAGAGCTTCTATAAGGCATTTTTTTACATTAAAATAATTTTCAAAGAGGTGAGATGTTTAATTAAATGCATGGTACTTTTGTCTCTTCCTATTTGTGCAGTTAGTGCTAAAGACAAGAAGAAAAGTATTGAAGAGAGTTGAGTATTTCTTGGGGTGCTGCCATTTGGAGTATTTTCCTGGCTTGCAAGATTAGTTGGTATTCCCCAGCAAGTTTTTTATTCAAATTTGAATACGGTCAGCCAATTTTTTATTCAAACATTTTTTGTTTAATGAGCCTTGTCAAACATAGTTTTCAGCTGCTTGGTATGTCCACCTTCGAAAATCTTTAGGCTTGGCTGATGAGATCTTCAAATAAATATTTTCAGTGCAACTTGTTATTTGATATATGAAGATATTAGAATGCACCAGCACCCCGAACCAGATGCATAATATTTGATTTTCTTGATCTGTCGTTTCAGGAAAATTAAGCATTATATGTAAATTATGACTCCTGAAAAACCTCAATGGCTGATTCTAAATCATGGTGCCATCCACTTATCATTTCTGATGTCACATTTGTAGCTCCGCAGGATCTAATATTGCAGCCTCTATAATATGTTTCAACTTTCATGCTTCAATTCAATTGTTGTTCCTCTTTTTGCATCATATATTAAATGCCAAAAAACATCGTAATTAACAATTTTAGTTTTGGATCATGGACATTACACGACAAAGTAGTTGTTGAATTCCATGTGAAGCAAGTACTAACAACCATAGAGAAAATCCTAGATTGGTCGTAAAACCAATGAGTCAGATTATAACAGCCTCTTTCTCTCTTTTTCCTTAGCTTTCTCTGTCTTTCTTTTTTCCTTTTTTCTACTTCTGTCATTAATGAACTAGAGAAGCTTCTTAAACACTCAACCGTTGACCAAAATCTTTCACACCCAACATGAAAGTTGAAAGGAACTACTCAATGAGTTAGATTCCATCATCACTTTTCTTTGAAAACCATCAAACAAAGAGATCCAGTTCTCTAGAAAAATTCACAAAGTTTGATTCTGAGGAGAAAAGAAGGTGTTTTAAGGACGTTCAAGCTTGAAACAACTGTTCTCTAGCCTTTCCTGTCAATTTAGAGGTAAGAAACTCAAGTTTTACCGTTTGATTTGTGAAATTGTTCTTGGGATGAATAGTGACCACTTTGTGATAGGGTTGGAATTAGACTTGGGTTCTTTAGAAAAGTATGCTCAGGAGGTTGTTCTGATGAATATTAAACTTTGAAACATGATTTTTGATGAAGTTTGATTTTGACTATGAGTTTGGTATGGGTAGGAAAAATGTTGAGTAAATGGAAGATATTATGATAGTTATGAGCTTAAGTGCCTTTACAATAGTTGTTCAGAAGGCCAAATAAACGGTGAAGATATGTTGATATATTTGTTTTAGTCATGTTGGGAAATTGTTGATATATGACCTAGTAGATCATTGAATTGAGCCTATGCAGAGTCTGGGGAACTCTAAGATCTTGGTTAGACCAAGATTGATACTATTGAGGGTCTGTGAATCGCCTATAAGGTGGTTAGCTCTGATAACCCTAAGATAGAGAACAGAGAGGTTTTAATGGAAGGGAATGACGTTTCCTTTTATTCTAACGGCTAAGGACCGTTATTGATTGATTGTTTTATGCCTTGTGTAGGGCGTGATAGTGATCTTGCTGGTGGTTGTGACCACGAAGCCGGGAGAGCCGGTATAGCGCTGAGAGCAGGTAAGCTCTTTGTTCTTGGGAGTGTTTCCCACTATTGTGTTCCACCATACTCCGAGAGAGTTATGGTTATTGTATATCTTGATGTATGTATATTAAAATTGTGTGTTACTGTTTGTGAAAATATGTATATGATGAGCTGAACACTGTGATAGTGTTGTTATGTACTTGATTAGATTCTCTGGCCAGTAGAATTGAATTTAATAGTCTATATATGTAAGTCCTGATGTGGGATGTGCCCACATAGCTGGATGAAGCCTCCTCAGGCAAAGAAAGAAAGCCTTGATGTGGGATGTGCCCATATGAATGGATGAAGCCTCCTCAGGCATGTTTAGTAGGTCCTGATGTGCGATGTACCCATATGAATGGATGAAGCCTCCTCAGGCATCGATTTATATCTGTATATGCTATGTACATGTGGTAATATGGTTGATAGCTGTGATGGCTAGTTTGTAATGCCAATTTTGATATTATGTGCATGAAAGTGAACCAGGGGGAGGGAAGACCTCCAAGGACCCTGAGTTTATTGAGATTGTTATCTCACCCCTGTTGGAGATTATGTTTTTTTCAGGTGATCCTCAAGGAGCAGCTGATAGATCTCAGGGCAAGAGGCCCGAGCAGGGATAGTTCCTATGAGAACCTTAGGCATAGTACTGAAGAGCATGTTGGCTCTATTTTTTTGGTTATGCCTGTAATTGTGTACCCTGTGAAGGATATATACCATTTTGATATGTATACAGTGGATATTATGAGAATTCACCTTATATGATGTACAGTTGATGTTGTTAATGACGTTTAATGACGTCATTTTTGTTTACTGCTTCCATTTTTAATTATCTATGATAATTGCTGCACTATTCTGATTAAGTAATATGTTGATACACTGGATGCATACGAGGTGTTACACATATCAACATAGAAGTGGCTCTACTAAACACTATAACAAAATCTAGAACTTTGAAAGATTAAAAGGTCTCCTTCACTGTAGCAAAATTTGTATGTTTTGGCTGGTTCCTTTGCTATGTAGGTCAAACTTTTTGCTTATAATTCTTATAATCATAATCATTAATTGTCACAAACAAATGAAGCTAATGTGCTCTGCTATATAAATGTCTTTGTCTGACAAAGAGAGGTAATATTTTAGGCACCGAAGACCACTTCACTTACCAATAATTTTTTAAGTATGTTTGTCTACGTACATGACCCCAGGAGAACAATGTCAATTGTCAAGGTTCAATGTAACCGTTTAGACTAAAATTTTTATAGAATCATCCTTGAAGTATTATATCCTTGGTTCCTTACATTAGCATTTAACATAATATCACTCAAGTTTGGGGTTTCTATTAAATTATCCTAATTATTGTGTAACTGTCAATGGATGACAAAGTTTTGAAGGACAGGTATGTATGAAAAGGGACGAGGTTAACAAACCATACAAATATAGAAAAATTAAAAATACAAATTTTTAGAAGGGCTTATTTTCAAGTCAGAATAACCCACAAATAATCATTTTTTTTACACTTTTTAACCCAAAGCCCAAACTGATCCAACCGAGTAGCTTATTTTCAAGTCAGATTGTGCGGGTTGCGGTCATGTGGATCATTTATGCTCATCCCTAACTTTGGGGTTATCTCATTGGGGATCTTTGATAATTCTTTGCAATCAGACTTGGTTGAGAGTAAACAATGTACACGTTGTGTTTTTTTATAAGAGTATTTAATTCATAAGTTCAAGGAAGAGGACAAAAAAACTACAAGGAAGATAACCCATATTAATGGGCATTCCCCTTCTCTTGTATTACAACATATGTGTGCGATATTGGAGAAGAGAAGATGTATTCTTGTACACTTTTTGTTTTCTTCCTGTCTTTAAACTTCTTGTCTTTCCACTTCTTCTATGCTTCACCTACTTGCAAACGTCCCCGGTTGAAGGTGATCAAAATTAGGAAGTCTTATCTTCAATTAGGGTCGTGTCTATAAATTGTGAAACCTAAGACAAAATTTACATTTAAATATTAATTTGGTATAATTGATTAGTTTTTAATTTTTTTGTCAACTACAAAATTATTTACCATATTTTAATAATTAAAGTATTTCACTCTTAATGTATAAAGTGAAAAATACATTCAATCTATTGTTTGACATATGTAATCTTATATAAGATTTGAATAATTTTTGTTTTTTTTTTAAAAAAACAAAAATTCAGCTATAACAATAGTTAGAAGTATTATCAATAATATTTTTAAAAAAAATGTAAGATTTTGAAAAAAAAAAATCTTTTAATATAATTTAATACTATTAATAGAATATATTACTTTTTTTATGTCATTCACATAATATCTTTGTTTTTAAAAAACAAAATGAAAACACGCACATGCACATGCACATGCACATGCACATGGACGCACGTGCACATATATCTTTATCAATCATAGATTCATCATTAAATTTAAACTATATATTAATTTCAATAACATTTTTATTGAGAAAGAGATGGAATCAAAAATAGATGTAAAATAATTTTCTAAATTTTTTAAATAATAATAAATTTACAACTAAATATCTTAAGATTTGAAATCTTAATTATTAAAATAATAGCAAATAACACATCATATTATAACAAAATTTATCACCTAATAATTTAAATTAATAATAATTTATTTATTTAAAACCGAAAAAAAAAACTTGAGGCCTTAAAAATTGAAGACCTTAGGTCATTGCCTCAATTGCCTAATGGTCTACACGACCATGTCTTAAATAAATATTAGTATATGTATTTTTTTTATTATCATTTCTATTACTATTAAACTTCAAGTATGAGAAGAAAAACAACATTTGCTCCATATGGATGGGTCATGCTCCCATGTCAAGCATAATAATGACAACGTACTTTTGATCAAGGACCTTGAACGGGTGAAGCACATTCAGTCCGGTTTGAAGAAATATGACTCATGTACATTACCTACCATTCTTGGTCTCCCTATTTCAACTCTGAACTATATTCTCGTTATTCGTCTTGGCATGTCGATGAGTTCTTTACAAATGGTATTTGACATGGGAAGTGATATCACCTAGACCCAATGTGAGCCATGTAAGGATTAATGCTATGAGCAATCCGATCTAATAATTAATCCATCTCATGATTCTTCAACAACATATGCGATTACTCATTGCTTCAGTGAGATGTGCAAAAAAACTAAAAAACCAACAGGAGGTAAACATTAATTTTCTAACACATTATTTCAAAAGGGTAAGCTGCTTAATTGACTTCATTTTAACATGCAATAAGGAACACTTATTTTGATGACATAAGTCCATGCAAGTACCAAGTTCATAATGGCGATTGATCCTTTATCGAGGACTTTTATGGTAGCGATTGCCTCACCTTTCACTTCGACCCCACCTTTGCCCCTGAAATTGTCGTCGACTTCTACTTCAAATGTAGCGAAAATAACAAAGGACACTTTGGCCGCATTTTGTTGGCATTTTTTGCCTCGGTCGCGGGGACCTCTCTTTTGTGTCTCAAGCCTTCACAAAGTACAATGAGACCTTCTCCTACTGCATCCCAACAATGACTATGTCGACTACATCACCTTTGGTCTCAAGCCTGATGCTTCTCTCGATGATGGAGTCAACTACACCCCTTTATTGACCTCTCCCGATGGTCTCTCATTTTACAGCCTTGACATTGACGGTAATATACTCCCTGGCCTCTACTTCTACCAAACAAAGCACAACAACTCAATCACTGACTTTAACATTGTGATCACTGAAAACAATAAGAATACCCACAATAACCAAGAGGGGGATGAATTGGTTTAAACTTGGCTTTTTAAAATTTATTTATAAAATCAGAGTTAAAGGATCTTAATCACTTTTAAACCAAGAATGTCTCTAATTAATCAAACCATTCAGCTCAAGAAATCAATTGCTCAAAACAAGACTAGTTAAGTAATGATAATATTACTAAAAACAAATGAACAAGATGACTAGCAGAGATTAAGGAATAGAAAATTAACACAAGAATTTATACTGATTCACTTCTCAAGAGAAACTACATTCAATTTCTTCTAATTAACACTAGATTAGAGTTTCACTATTATAAATTTTAGTTCTTACAAGCTTTACAACAATCACTCTTTATCAACCCTAGATAAAGAAAAGAAATCTAAAAATCCTATTAGACTCCTAGTGATCAAGAACCAGAGAACACTACTCTGTTCTTCCCTAGAGAACCCTACTCTAGCACAAGCTTCAAAGAACTCTTTACAATAACTTCAAATAACAAAAAAAATACAAAAACGAATTTACAACCAGAGATAATGGAGAGAAACAACTTGATGATCCAATGAATATGAATGCATGTGGTTTACCAATCAGAGTTGAATTGCAGAAAAGGATTTCAGAACATGCTCTCCAAAACTTCTTAAAAACCTCTTGCCCAAGAAATCATTCAATACCCATGAAGATTAAAGAGTGGGATAAGGTCTTAGTTAACCCAAAAAATCACTTTCTAACTTTGAGAAGGCTTGTGTATATTCAAAAAATTCAAAGTATTCAAGTTAGTAAACTAGACAAGCCTTTATCCTATTTATAACAGCTTTTTGTAACAAATTGTAATCGATTAAAACGCGTCAAATAATCGATTAAAATGACTTATGTAATTGATTAATTTGTCACTTAATCGATTAAAGTGTTCAAAACCTCATCCTAGGTTTTACAACGAACAGAATAATTGATTAAACCGAGCTGTAATCGATTAAACCAGTGAAGTTTATTGTAAAGCAAGCTTTGTGTAATCGATTACGATTTGTAGTAATCGATTAAAGCAGTGAAGTTCATTGTAAGGCAAGCTTTGTGTAATTGATTACAATTTACGGTAATCAATTAAAGCAGTGAGACATGCTTTTGTTTTTACTATGTAATCAATTATAAGAGTTATGTAATCAATTAATATGTTCTTCAAGGCTTTTCTAGATTTGAAACGAAGCAAATAATCGATTAAACCGATATGTAATCGATTAAAGCAGTAAGATTACATTTTTCCAAAAACATTAGCCATTACTTATAGATTTCTTTTAAATACATGAATAGCTTTGATACTTTAATGAAAACATGTAAGCATGTTAATGATTATGTGCATGCAATGTAAGGATCAAAAGATTGACCTCTCATACACTTAATTTGAATTACAATCTTCAAGGCATGTGAAAAGCTCAAAACTTTCTTTTAAGTCACAAGCTTCATCTTCTTGTTGCTCCCCTATATCCAACAATTACCTGACTCCCCCAAACCATCTATGCCATGCTCCAACTGACGTACCGACAATGCATGTCCAACTACCCAACCACTTGCAAGCACGAAATACTGAACACATATTATGATCTTAGCGGATTTAAATTCCAATTCCCAAAATGGCGTTTGTGATTTTTGGTGTCACAATGGACCTGTTGTAGAATGTGACATTCATCCAAGTCAGTCAGATAAAGTATTGCTTGGCATTTGCTCCCGATCAATTTGACAAGGAAATTAGCGTATTTTGGTTTATCTACCACCGACCCCAATTAGTTTGGGTTAAAGGTTTTGTTGATGTTGATGTTGGGAATGTCTAGAAAAAACCTTGAGATTGTGCATGATATTTCGGGTAATAGAATATGCATTCATCGTAATGTGTGGATGAACAGAGTTTGATTAAAGGTGTAAACGTTTGTTGAATAAATTGAAAACATCTTGTTTTGAAATAATAAAAACGTTAATTATTACGTTTTTTCTTATTTAGTTTGATCATGATTATATATATATATATATATATATATATATATAATCTTATTTTATTTT
Organism: Glycine tomentella; assembly: GCA_007407185.1. Classification (NCBI taxonomy): domain Eukaryota; kingdom Viridiplantae; phylum Streptophyta; class Magnoliopsida; order Fabales; family Fabaceae; genus Glycine; species Glycine tomentella. The sequence continues at coordinate 1,745,626 of PYAF01000356.1, forward strand.
TTAATTCATTTGGCAATATATGGGTCATAGAAAAAATGAAATATAGTTGGCCTAATTTTTTTTTCAAACATAAAAATCATTAAAAAAGTTTTTATATAGGAGTGAATATGTATTAATGTTTTAAATAAAGTCAATTATTTATCAGTTGTACCGAATTCTATTTATTATAACTAATAATTGTCAATTTTTTTATGTGTAGTTAAGTGGAACTGTTGAAGTGGATGTTAGTAAAAGTATTTTTTTTAAGGTTTAATTAGTACATCTAACAGAAGAAGAATATGGAGGAAATTGTTGCATTAGGTGTTTTTTTTTTTTCCAAATAATCTAAGTTATTATAAGTGGTATCATCTTTTTTTTTTATCACCATGATATTGGTGCAGAGTATCCACCAGTTTTACTGATGATTAATCTCCGTCGAGAACCTGACTCATCACCTTTAGTGGGGTCTCTCCTACCAACCATGTTCTTTCCATCCATTATGTCATACTTGTCAACAGTGTGGTAGTTGGACATGCATTGTTAGTATGCCAACTACAACATGGCATAACTGTCTAAGGGAATTGGGTAGTCATAGTGCCAAAGTCGATGATGAAGCCATCGTGCTCGATTTCGTGAAAGGCAAGGCTAGGGACTATATGACCATCAGTGGTGATTTTGAGGCCATAAAATGAAAGGCGGGCGATGACGGTGATTAAAAGGGTGTATTCGAGTCCCTCATCAAAGGCAACGTCGAGGCCAAAGGTGACAAAGCCGACATAGTCATTGTTGGGGATGCAGTAGGAGAATGTTTCCTTGTACTTTGACGAGGTATGATCCACAAAGGAGAGGTCGTCGCGACCAATGTTTCCTTGTATTAAGGATTGAGTATTCTAGAATACTAATACATTCTAGAATACTCAATCCAAAATTATGAAATCATAACTCTGAATCCTGAATCTAAAGGGTGAGAAGATGTGCCAACCATGTAGAGGTGCGAGATAGGGGATTAGTAACGAAAGCAAGAATGCACGAAGCGGTCAAGAGGAAGATGGAAAGGATAAGAAAGTAGGCAATGGGAGAGGAGAGAAGGGTAAGATGGGGTTATAGTAAAATTTTGGGAGTTCATCAAGCAAAAATGGGTGCATAAAACAATTGCTTCCTCGTTATCTTGTCTTAGCCTATAACTTCCTTGGATCAAGCCTACCTTTGAAATTTCAGTATCCAATGCCTTACAATTGACTAGGATTAGGGGTGTTCATCAACCGATCCAAACCGATGCAAACCGCGGTGACCGAACCGAAAAACCGAAAACCGAAATAACCGAAAACCGAAAAATCGAAAACCGAAAAAAAACCGAAAATTTTCACCGGATTGGATCGGATTTCGGATTGGCTGGTGAAAACCGATCCAATCCAAACCGATCCAATTGTAAACCATATCTTACCCTTTATCTACTTGGGCCTATTCCCCATCATAGTCCAAAAATCAAAAATCCAATACATTGCTCCTTAATTTGTTCAATGAACGTATTTGTCTAATGAAAATTAGAAAATGATGCTTGTTTTTGTCCAATGAATATGTTTGTTTATGTTAGATACTCCTTATTTTGATAAAAATATGTCTCATAAATTTTATTTTTAGACTTTTTAAAAAACCGAAAACCGATCCAATCCAAACCGAAAATAATTGGATTGGATTGGATCGGATTTGAAAAAAATTTCAAACCGAATGGATGATCAAATGACCAAACCGAAGGAATCGGATCGGATGATTTTTTGCTTCAAAACCGATCCAATCCAGACCGCGAACACCCCTAACTAGGATTGGCTACTTTAACTTCAAAGCCTAGGTGCCTCGATCCACATCCATAGTCAGCCGAACTAAAAGTAACAATGTCAACACCACCCACCTTTTACAAGCTTTTTGACTTCACTTCAATTCTCAATGATTCCCAATAGCTCCATCCTGTTTTCACTTTTCATTCTTCTCATATCTCTCATCAACTTTTCATAGTTTTATTGCAACAAAAAAAGCAAAAATACCTTTCAGTATTTTATTTTTTTTAAAGAAGCTCCAACCATATCGCATAACTAAATTCCTCGTGTTTTCTTAATTTAATAAGAGACCATTCAGTTTAACATTAAGGTAAAATTAGATACAGTTCAGTTTCAAAAAAAAAATAGAAGAAAAGATATATTAAAACTTATATTTTTTTATTACAAATACGATAATTATTTATCTAATTTCAAAACGAAAAGACCTAAATATTATGTCTATACTGAAGATTTCAAACAATGCACAATGTCTCCACTACTGTGTGACAGTCACTTTCCTAACTAAAGAAAAAAAAAGACGCAATATATAGTGTGTGCATATCATTGATTTGGTAAGCAGTCAATCAGTTCATCATATTTGGTTTTACTTTTTGTGGTTTCACTTTATCGAGTAGTAGCACTTCTGATTTCTGAACCAAGAAGCAGCACAACACTGTATTATTTTTGTAGCAAGAGAGATATTCAGCCTAGTGAGCCTACCTATAGTAAACGGTAATTTGTCTGGGTTAGTACCACCCCCCTACCTCGTCTTTGGCTGTTATGTTTTTCCTTCACTTATTGAACACAACAGAAAGATGCTCCTTCCCCCAATCAACATATTTTCTGATTTTCTCTTTAAAGAAAGATTGATCTCCTTTTTTTTATAACTAAAAAAGAATTATTCAATTTCAATAAAACAAAATGAATAATAGAGACACCGCCTAACATCTAACGTGTCGATTAATAGTGTTGTTTTTTTTTATTAATTAGTTATCTTATATTAAAGTCTTGAATATGTAATTACATTAAATCTTTTAAAAAATATATTATCTATAATAATCTTATATAATTTAAACAAGATTTTCTATAGTAAAAAAACACATATATATACACATATACCAAAGAAAAATAAGGAATAAACAACTAATTTAGTCTTTCAAGTATTACGCTCTCTCTTATTTAGTTCCTAGAGTAATAAAATTATATACATAATCCTTCAAAGTATTAAATATCCATCATTTTAATTCTTGAGTTGATATGTTTTAAATTGATAATTTTTAAATACTTAGAGGACTACTCGTTATAATATTTGAGAATGTTTATATATAATTTTATTACTTTAAAAACTATTTAAAAAAGAGAATAATAATTTAGAAATGAAATTGGGGGTTTCCTCAAATATAAATAATAGAGAGAGGGGACTATGATACATTGCCGCTCACAAGCTTTTGACCGAGTCAAGCTAGGTCCAGCATGGTACAGGGTATCAGAAAATATGAATTCATATTTGTTTTCTCTCCTAATATGCATTAAAATGAACAAAAAAAAAAAGAAAGGGAAAAAAAAAAGAGGGGGAAGTGGGACTCATCTTCATCTCCAATCATTCCTGGGCCGGCCCATTTTGCGGAAGCTATTATCCGTAGTTCCGCGATCCACTCTTGCGCGTGAGTGTTACCCACCGTCGATCTTGATCCAACGGCTGGCATGGAAGGTTCCTTCCCCCCACACCCTATTGTCCATTGTTTGTTTTAAGGGAAAACGACGCGCATTAAACAAGTGGGCTCTTGGGTTGGGGTCTTAGAAATTGGAGGTTGGGTGCATTATCATCTTCCATCCCTTTCCCCTCTCTACCACCATGACTTTGAGTTTGAGGTGACACTTATCTTCCCCATTTTATCATGTCCCACTCCCACACCTAATCAAAAAGATCACAAAAACAAAGTTACCTTCATTATCTTTTTTTTCCTTCTTTCTTTCTAAACAGTATGTTATACAGCTTACAAGATTTCCCTCAGAATCTTCATGAATTGACTTGATTTAAGGTTAAATGAAATATAAATTAACCATGTTTAACTAAAATGTTAGAGTATGAGTATAAAGTTAAGTCTCACAATTGAATATTACATAAGTGAAAATAAGATTCATAAATTTGAATATTAAAATTTTGGATTAAAATGTGATATTAAATTTTATTTATGTGGTTTGTTTATAGTCTATTGATTTAAGTTTTTCTTTTGTTTATCAAACTTGATTCTTAAAGTCTTTGACTCCTTCCTTTAACAAAAAATTTAATCATGTTTGATTAAGTTAATTTGTTTATAAGTTCAAATTAATTGACTTGATACACACTTTACTCAACTTTCCTTCTAATTTACAAAATTTTAAATATTATAACGAGGACTAAAAACTAACCCGATGATAATTATATGCAAAACTTATTTAGAAAAAAATATATATTATCTTGTGATAATTTTTATTGTTATTATACTAAAACAATCACATTAAACAACTTAACTTGAAAATAACTTGTAAATAACAACATTAGAGATGACCTAACAATATAAAAAAATATTGGTTAACATCGTAATTATTTTATCCTAATAATGCATAAAATATAAACTCGAATTTTAATAATTTTAAATTGTGTCAAAATACGGTCTGAGAACCAAGAGATTGGTTTCACCAAATTATGCAAGTCCCTCCAAATTCTGGGCTATGATCAGTCCACCTAACAATGCAATCTACAATTATTATATTAGATTCCACAATGAGATAGGAAATCTTTACAGTTGCACCCACACAGTAATATGCAATGATAGAAAGTCGTTATAGGACATCTACGACTAGGTTGAACCTTCGAATATGGTATTTCTTCATACAGTTTAATGTCTTCTTTATCTAGTTATAATGATAAAATATTTTAATGTTTTAATCCTTATCGGTGTAAACATCAATTTCAGCGTGAGGTGGCCTCCTAAAGACAAAAGAATATCAAATTTATAGTATATCATGTTTTTTTCTTACCAATATCTGGAAGTACTATGTATAAGGATGAATGTGGTTAAGGTGAATTTAGGATGCAAGTTGGATGAGCCAACCTTGTTAAGAATGAGAACTTACAAAATAAAGGAAATGATTCTGACTCTCAAATAAATACATCAATTATAAAGAGAAAAGTATAATTGAGTATGAGTAGGATAAGTAAATAACTCTACATTCGAGTAATTGGGGTGTGAATGAATATGAATGAAAGGTTAGATAAAACCTGTCTTTACAACATGAGCTTGGGCCTTATACCCTTGTAGATAATTAACACGTAGATAAAGATTAATGAATAATTACATATTATAGATAATTAGATTGTAGATAATTTATACTTTGTAGATAATATGTATTTTGTATATAATTAGGTACCTATTATTTGAGATGTGGTTGTAATATTATCAATAATATTTGAATAAATAAGCTTAAAGATAATCTATTGGATGTAATAGTCCGATTATTAGATTACTGAGAGGAGTGTGTCCGAGTTCATGTAATAAGACTGACGTGAAAAGTGAAAAGTTAATACGTGTATGGGTCCTTCATAAATGTTCAATGTATTTTTTTTCTCTTGAATCTTTATTATGAAGTTGAATTTTTGAATCTATGGATTCCTTGATCGAATAATTATTAATCTAATAATAAAGTCAGGTTTAGGCTTATTGCTTGCCAAAATGGAAATCAATCAGTTCATGATTGGCTCTTGGTTTTGCTTTTATATATGTTTAAGAAAAGCCTCTTTTTATATATTAAATATACTTATTTAAATTCCTCCATAAAAACATTTTTCATGTGCATGTGCATGGTGTATATTTAATTCCCATGGAATTAGCAAGAATATGTAACTAATTTGGTTTATTTTATATAAAAAAATAATACACCCCTAACACAGTCACACCCTTGTGTTTCTTCTTTTAGAAAAAAAGAAGATAAAGGAAACCCATGTTAGGTTACTATGCAAGACCAACCAGAAGACGTTTAGTTTAATGTGGTTAAAATTTGACACGCACTCAGTTTGTTTCCATGTGCTATAGGCCTATAGCTTCTTCACCTTAAACTTCCCGTTTCAGTTTGTTAGAAAGCAACTAGAATTGCAAAAATAATAACGGAAAAAACGAAATATCGAATGATATAGAAAGCATAAAAACAACAATTCACTAGCTTTATTTTTGGCTCCACTATGCTGTACCTGAAGATTCCAACTACATCTAAAGTACTCAATTCGATCTTATTGGTTTCCTTCTAGTGACCATACCTCTCACTGCCAAGGGATAATTTTGCTTTTATTGAGAATATTTCTTTTCTTCAATCAATCAAAATATCCCCGGCCATCTTTATTCATGAACTATCATATCTTACTTGAAAACTACCAACTCATACCACCCATTGTCCACATGAATCAATTATTTGGACCTACTTTTGCACTCCCAATTTGAATGAATGGTATAGATGGCAAATTAAATATACTACTATACTAGCTAGAGAAAACCTAAATAATATTTTTTTTAGCAAAAGCAAATAACATAAATAAATGCAGTAAAAAGACAGCATTGACCCATGCAAGTCCAGAACCTGCTACCTAGCTGAGCATAGGCAAGGAAACGTGGAAGCCCTTAAATAGCGATTGAGCAAGATACCTATCGAGAGAACCATATACTTATAAGTGCAAACACTATAGTAAAGTGAAAATTGAGAGAATTGAAAGAGCCATGAAGGGTTATGAGCCACGTTCAAGCTCTTCTTGTGCAGCTTGCAAGTTCTTGAAGAGAAGGTGCATACCCAATTGCATATTTGCACCTTACTTTCGCTCTGACGAGTGCAAGAAATTCGCCAAGGTGCACAAGGTGTTCGGGGCAAGCAATGTGAGCAAGATCCTCGTTGAGGTTCCTGAGGAACAGAGAGAGGACACGGTGAATTCGCTTGCTTATGAGGCGGAAGCACGGCTTCGGGACCCGGTTTATGGATGCATTGGTGCCATAGCTCTGCTGCAAAGGAAGATGGTGGAGCTTCAACATGACCTTGCCATTGCTAAGGACCGTCTTGCTCGTTATGCTGCTGCTGCTACTACTGCTACTGCTACTACCACCGCTTCTGATGCCTTGATTAATGGCCATGTTAGTTTGCCACCCTTCCCTGATTTTTTCACTTGTGCTGATAATTTCAATAATGACAACTTCTGTCACACCTCTTCGTCTCAATCATCATTGACCAGACATGAAACGGTGGATGATTTCATTCAAATCCCATATATATTTTGAGATATGTTGTTAGTTAT
>PYAF01000356.1:1752835-1782207 GCA_007407185.1 Glycine tomentella
CTACTACCACCGCTTCTGATGCCTTGATTAATGGCCATGTTAGTTTGCCACCCTTCCCTGATTTTTTCACTTGTGCTGATAATTTCAATAATGACAACTTCTGTCACACCTCTTCGTCTCAATCATCATTGACCAGACATGAAACGGTGGATGATTTCATTCAAATCCCATATATATTTTGAGATATGTTGTTAGTTATGACCCCCCCCCCCCCCCCCCCCCCCCCCTCTTCCTTCGTTGTAATTGTTCTGAATTTTCTGATCAATCATCAAAAGCAGCGACTGTGTTGTATATGCTAATAAATAATCAAGCACCTTCTAGAATGAATTGGTCTTAATTTGAAATCTTTTAGCTTCATAATTCCTATGCTACTAGGACAAAAATTAGATATACTGTTGCACGGCTGCTTTCGGTGTTGTTCTTCTGTCAGAATTGGAATTTTCAATCTTAGTAATTCATGTAATAAAGGTTTCAATTAAATCATGATGCAAAATTATTGAGGTAAAATTTCAATTCTGATTGAAAAATAACACCAAAAACACTCCTAAAGGGATCAATAGCTAAGTTTTCTCCATGCTATTATTATAGGAAAAATGATGATTTTCTGTGTTTTGAATTTCATTTATGTAATAATAATAATAGGATTTTCACGGATGATGATGCTTCTCTTGATCACCCAGTGACCAAAAAGAAATTCTGCTTTCCAAACGCATGTATATATGTTTTTCTGATTATCTCTTTCCGGTGTTGTTTGCTTAGTAAAGACACCACCACCACCATCAAAAACAAAAAAAAATATTAATAAAAAAAAGAGAAAGAACAAAGACCCTGATTGTGAATTCAGATAACCTATTTGTGATGTAGACAGTGGACCAGATGAACCTGAGTATTGAATGGCACCACCAACATGTGTGAGACACCATTTAGTATAGAGACAGCAACACTACTATAGCTACTTTGATTCTTGCAAATCTCTCTGAAGTGGGTCTAATTAACCGTACTATTTATTGCAACGCACGGAGCACCTGTTGTGATTTTCAGAGTCACGCACCAACCCCACCACCATGGTCCATATATAAGCTTAACCGTGTCATGTCATAGGAATCCAAAGACTAATGCCAATACCATAAAGCTTCAATAGTTTTTTCTTTGCCGTATATGGCACAACAGTGTAGTTCCTTAACAAGCCATGACCTGAAAGATAACGCTTGACATTTATTCAAGTTACGTTAACCGTCTCATACATTAATACACCACAAACCAATATGGATGAACTTGCCTTATATTAATTTATTTCATCGTTAAGGTCGTTGTTGATGGATTCAAATCATCTGTCCCCAAATTGTCGACATTAATAAGCTATTGCCGACATTAAGGTGACGTTTATCTTGACTTTTGTGGATCTTAATTAAAATTACTTTCAAATTAGAATCAGAATTTTTTAAATTTAGGTTAAAACTATTTAGTAATTTTAATATTTTGGGATACTACATAACAAGTAGATCAATGTCACCGGCATATGTATATATTAGTGAGGATGCGCACATGTATTCCTTTATTTTAAAAAATTACATATAATTATTTAATATTTTTATATTTTATCCTCCTAATTTTATGTATTTGAACCCATAGTGTCATGTCACTCTTAAGGAACTCACTCAATATTTCGCTCTAATGCAAGAAATTACAAGAAACTCAAAAAAATCAACATATTTATATTTTTTTAATAAAAATTAACATTTTTTCAATTTCATAAATATAAATTAAAATAAATAAAACTAAATGCGTAGCAATATAAAATAAAAGATATGCAACTAATTTATGCTAGAATTTAAATTTGAAAGAGCTAATAATCCTGTGAAGATTTGAAATTGATAAAAAAGGAATTAACTGAATTTCACATTTTAGTAACAACCAAACAATATTTTCGTAAATCAAGCAAAATTGTTTCAAAAATAATCGTCCAATTGCTTTGTCCATTATCCAGAATTACTCCATAAATCAAGTAATAACCAAGTAATACTTTCATAAATCAAGCAAAATTGTTCCCATATTTTTAAAAAATCACATGCGTTTATCCATTCCAGGAGCTTCCCAAACTGTCAAACCTCGCATTCCCTTCTATACTCTTTCTTTTTCTTCTCCATGCTCTAGTAGTAATGAAACCTTCACTCTTCCACTCAGCCTTCCGCTCTATGTTCTCTCCCTTCTCCATCCACAAAACACAACCCTCTCCTCTCTTTCACTCATTAAGGTGCGTGAAAAGGTGGGAGTTCCATTTGTTTTTTGCTATTATAAATATTTCAAATTACAAATTGTTAATCTTACTATTATTATTCTTTTTATATTTTATTCTTTCTGATCATGATTATTATTTTTTTAAAATCTTAAATAGATCATGAAAAGATTTTTGAAGAGAAAATTGTTCTTAAATGAACAGCAACCTTCATTGGAATCTTGTGAATGAAGTCTTTGGCAACAACAAATTGAAATCACGTAAAGACCAATTATAAGGTATGTAATTTATTTGATTATATATATATATATTAAAATTTTATTATTTTAATGTTTGTCTTTATCTTTATGTATGATAATGATAATTATCAATTTTTATTTTTTTAAATAAATTATCCCTACTGACCTAGGGTCCTAGATCCGCCACTGATCAATGTTATTGTTTACATGTGGTAATAAAAATTAAACTTATTTTGATCGAGGTTGGGTTTGGATTTTGGCTAACTTGATGTGGGAGAAAGGGATGGGTTGGGTTGGGTCAAGTTCCATTTTTTCATCTTGTCCTTTATAAATTGGAATTTTTTCATCTCGTCTTTTATAAATTAGAATATGAACCTGTTTGACTTGATGCGGAGATAAAGGAGGGGATAGGCGTGCACGACCTATTCCGTTGTCATTCTTATTATGGCTTAATTGACAATCTTTTTATTTTTGAATACATGCAACAACTCTGTTAAATACATAAAAGGAAAATAAATTATTTATAGTAATTACACTCTCCTAGATTAGGATTAATTTTCGTAAAACATATATGGGATTTAAAAAACATATAATTGGATAATATATTATTGAGTCTTGGAACAAAGACACGGGAAACTACTAATAAAATTAGTTCATGACTTCATGTAAAAGCTTAATTTTTATATTTTCTTTATATTACAAAATTACTTTTGTTCTTCATAAACTTTTTAGGTTTTTGTTTAAACTAAAAACTAAAAAGAAGTTGTCCAACACTACCTAGCCTCAGACTCAGTCTAATAGCATTATAGTATGATTGAAAAGAATATAAATATTCCCAGTTGATCTTCATCCCACGTATGAAAAAAATCTAGAAAATAAAATTTTGCAAACCATTTCAGATCAATACATAATTTGACTTCTAACTTGACATCCCTTATGAGCGAATTACAAACATTGGAAATCAAGGTTAAACATAAGGTTAAATTTTCGATCAATCAAGTTTCATTTATATACCATCGCATGGTACAGATGAATATACAAGCATCGAAGCACTGTCAAAAAAGTTCAAATAAATAAAATTAATTTATATTCAATTCAATTTAATCCATTTAAATGGTCTAGTTTCATATCTAAATCCAATTTTTTAATTTTAAATCTAGTTCAATTAATTGAATATGGATTAGATATTTATTTATATTTTTAAGTCTAATAATATTTTTTGGACGGTGATGACTAAGTTTTTTGGGCCAACTTCGGTAGGAGCTATTTTTTGGTCGATGTCATCTAGAGTAATTTTGACCGACGTCAACTCATGATGTTTTTAAGCCATCACCGATTGAGACTTTTTTTTTATTAATGTCGGTAACGATTTTCGGCCAAAGTTGGTCGGGACTATTTGTTTGCTAATGTCATCCAAAGTTTTTTGGCCAGCAACAATCGAGGCTATATTTTGGTCGACTTTAGCTAAAGTTATTTTGTTGATGTCTGTCGGGATTATTTTTTGGTCGATATCAAAGGAGACTATTTTTTTCTAGCTTTGGCTAGGATATTTTTGGCCGACATTGGCAGAAAAACATCATTAACTCACATCGGCCAAAAAAAAACTAGCTAACATCGGCCAAAATGTTCTCCCAATTGAAAAGTTTATCGAAAAAATCCTAGTTGATGTCAACAACAAAAAATCTCTAATCAACATCGACCAAAAGAAATAGTCATAGCCAATGTTGGCCAATAAACCCTAGTTGACGCCAACAAAAAATAGTTTCAACCAGCGTCAGTAAAAAAACATAGGCAATGTTGACCAAAAACTAGTTCCGGTTGATGTTGGCAAAAAAATATCAACAACCGACATCTGCCAAAAACACTTTACCGATGTCGCCCACAAAAACCTTAACCAATGTCGGCCAAAAAATAGTCATGGTTGACGCTTATCGAAAAACCCCTAGTCAATGTCAGCCAAAATATATCACCGATCGACATTGACTAAAAACCATAGCTGACCTCAACCAAAAAATAATCTTACCTAAGATTGACCAAAAACATCCTTGATTGATATCCACCGAAAATGCATTGACTAACGCCAACCAAAAAATAGTATTGGTTGATGTCGGTCTAAAAATGTTTGAGCTATCAGTTAGCCGAAATTGTCCTGATTGAGGTAGGCTGAAAATATCTTAACTAAGATTGATTGAAAATAGTCTCGATCAAATTCGATTGAAAATAAATTTTAAATAGACAAGTGCTAAGTTTTCACTTTTTAGTGTTTAATTATTATAATTTGTAAAAATAAATTCTTACAACATTTAAGTATATATAGATTGGATATGACCAAATCTATATCCACTTAAATGAATTGGACCTTGAATTCAAATTATTTTTAAAAAATATGGATATAAATTTAAAATTCAATTCATTTAAATAAATTTAGATTGACTATGATACTATCTTTAAAAATCCAATTCATGTCCACCCGTATATATGGCAACAAGCAACCATGCATTAGTGCATTACATCTCAGTTACTATGTTAATCCTATCAAATCTTAGGAATAATCAAGTCGACTATTGTCCAAGATTAAAGATAGTGTATTTAGTACGTAGTCCTGGGATTTTTTTTTTTTTTATGTAAGGATACATGTGATTCATGGGAAATGAAAGGAGTATATAGTGTATGTAAATTTGAATATGATTATTTTATTAATTTTAACAATAATTATTTTAAATATTGTACTTATCATAATTTCTGATAAATTAAATATATAAAAAGTTTAATACTTACAATATATAGAAGCTAAATTCAATAAAAGAAATAGAAAATTTATGTGTTTCCATTTTAAATATTATGCTTGCACACCTTATGATGAAATGAAAATATGTTTCCGTTCTGTATTTGTCTTAACAAAAAGTATTTCTGTTTCTCCTAAAAAACGTATTTCTGTCAGGTATTTTTGTATAAAAAGAAAATACACAATCGTGGGGTGTGAACTTAACATAATATGTGTATAAATGTCAATATTCAATCTTATACAGTGCTTTCAAACGGCCCGATAAGAAACATCAGAAACTCTGAACCCAGCTCAATCAATTTCCTAAATGAAAAAGACAATCCATTTATATCACTGGGGCTTCTTTTCGCACCCGTTTTTCTTTAATACAGTTTTTTTTACATTCTAGAAAATAATTTTTACATTAAGGGACTAAAAATGGGCAAAAAAAAATTTTGAAGGACCAAAAATTAATAAAGAACTAAAAGTTTTCAAAAAAAAATTGAGGGATTACAAATTAGAATCTAAAAAAGTTAAAAGACTAAAAACTTAATTAACCTAAATTATTTTATACATTTCAGAATTTGGAATATAAAAATAAAAAGTGATAGAGGGTGTTTTGAGAAAAAGAGTTGCAAAAGACAATCACCCGTTCACGATTTCTTTCAAGGTAATGAAATGATTTTGTGTTCAAATCCTACTTGAGTTGGTAACTGTTGTTTCCTGCACTCACACTATTACTCTTATACTTACCATTGTATTTCAAAACGCTCATTCTAAAATATAAATATGAAGATTAAATTATTGTTTAGTGTTCTAATTTATTTTCAATGTTTAATTAGATTCTTTAATTAGATCCTTTAATTATTTAAACTGATTAAATATAAGCATTGTGGACAGATCATCTATTAAAAAAATGTCACATCACTTGACACATTATATTGTAATGTTAACGTTAATATTTAATTTACAAAAAGAACCAAATTAAATCGTTTTGAATAATTTAATAATTAGAAGACCTAATTGATCATTAAAAATAAATTAGAGGACCTAAATTATTTAGCTGATTATGAATTTTAAAACGAACTCTTTAGAATGAAATGAAAAGTGCACGAAGGTTTAGCCCAACAAATCATTACGATAGTCCAATCTATATGATGCAACCCATGAATAGCCCAATATATATTTTTGCAAATAGACCAATATATGTTGCAAATACGGAAAGTGATCCATATCGTTACTGAACTTCTTAGTTTCCATTCATTATGGCATTTCTGTTTTGGTTTTTGCTCATTTTCTAAGCAAAAGCCCATGAAAGCCATGGTGATAAGTAATAATTAATTAAGTATTAGTTTTCCTGTTAAGTGGTATATATATGTTTTTTAGATTTTTTACTTTTCTATATCATGTTGCTGATTTCAATTATTTTTTGAGTTTTCTTGTCGATTCACTCATTTTTATATGTTCGATTCAGCAGGAAGTTTAGTTATGAGAAAGAAACTGATTCATTGAATGATAATTTGGGATCAAAGAAGGGATATTTAAAACTTTGGGTATGTTTGGGGTAACATACGTTAACCAAAGCATTTCCTTTCTAACCTCTCCATCTACGCACCACGAAATTTGTGCGACCAAAGTGCGGACAGCAAAGTAAACATGTGTTTTTAAAAGGTAGATCGAGAAGGGATAGAATGAGGGAGGATATCACATTGCATTGATATTAGTCCTGTTAAAATAAGGGTAATATAAAAATATCTTAATCAGAATATACAACTAATTATAAAGTATTTTACATTGTTATTTACTTATAGATTATCATATAATTACATATTGTTAATTTTTATAATAATTATTTTAAAAATTATATTTAAAATAATTTATAATTAACTGATAGTGTAAATAAAATTATACTGATCATGTATAAAAAAATTCTAATTTATTTCATTCTATTCAGTACTAAAAAAATGAAATAAAAACTTTCTTCCAATCCATCATAAAATATTTAAATAACACGGAATGGAGTTTTTATTTTAATAGATTCCTATCTACCCATCATCTCATTTCACTCATTCCAATATTGCATAAATGTTTAATAAAAGTATTTGGATATTCTTGGCCAAAATACTAAAATTGTCTTGTAATAGCAAAATCAACTTAGTATTTTATGGTTCCCTCAAAATATGCCGTTTAATCAGCATAAGTTAGCGTAATGCCCCTTCGGTTGGCTCCCTCGTTAGCCTTTCTAGGTCAAAGATTCTTGTCATGGAACAGCAGATCCGGAACATCTAACCTTTGAAATATTGTCAACAGTTATCACAGTTCTCAATCCCGTGCATGGTTGCTGAAAATTATGCACGCTGCAGGAGAAATTTGGGCCTTTAAGGAGTAAATTTCTTCAAGATACTGCTACTGGCATACTTTAATAACGAGAGAGTCAATTCTCCTTGTCAATTTTCTGTGTTAACGCTCTGATTCATTGTCAGAATGTAATTCTGACTAATTCAAAATTTGATCAGAAATTAACTAAAATTTAGTTAAAAATTATTTTTGTTAAAAATCAAATTCAAATATTATATAAATAATTTAATCTCAATTTTAACATATTAATTATTTATATTTAGTCACTGTATTATTTTAATATTCAATTTGGTACATATTACAAGTATTATTCTTTATGATAGACAATTAAAATTACTATGGCCGTCAAAGTTCAATCATAAATTTTGAAAAGTCAATAACCCATCAAAACGAATGCCAATGATGTTGTTTCTGAGGAAGTTTAACACAACATGATTTATAGGAATCACTCTTCAATTAAAGTACAACAATTGTCAATGCATATTCTCTTCCAAAAATGATATATATACATTCTCTAGAGTTCTTATAAATATACACTTCATTCTCTTAAAAATGGACAGAAGTTTTTTTTTTCATCAGCCAAAAAAAGAATCATATATTAAGATGGCACAAGGGGTGCCTACCCACAAAAACATGGTTTGGTAACTGAACAACCAGAATAAGCCAGCAAGGCCAAGAACCAAATTAAACTTATGGTGCCCAATGGACAGAAGTTTATCGTGAGCATGCATAACGTTCTGTGTTACTAAATTTTAAATTTCTCCATCACATGCATGTCAAACATATATTAATATTGCAGGAAGAATAGTATCAGACACAATCTTTATCTTTTATTGTTACGTGATAACTAATAAGTCTAAAATTATTAAATGCTAAAATACCAAATTGATAGCTTCTCACTTCTATCTACTTTCCTTTATTTTATTTTATTTTTTATTGCAACGTTTGTAGTATGTTATCTGAATGTTTCAAATTACTTCAGATGCTTCAATTAAACTCATCACTCGTGAACACATAATAGATTTAGTCAACCAAGTGACAAGAGGATACATTGACCAAAATTACAGATGTTAGCTAGACTAAGAAAATTATGCTATACATAATTACATAGTATAATATAGCGTAGGCACAGATCGCATTCTGTTATCCATTAACTGTATGTAAATAAAATTTGGTTATCCTTAATTTCTTTACTAATTATTAAGACCCTATCATATAGATAGAGAAGCAGTGTCGTAGTGATTGCATTGAAAGCTACTAAAGGCGCATCCTTGCATTACATCATTAGAAAATGGGAGATCATGTTCCTCCCTGTACTATATGATCGATAGAGCTTGTGCCACTTGGTTCGTTGCCACAGCGCCTCATGGTCCACCATGTGAGATAGGCCATGGTGGGCATTTCATCATTTTGCAAAATGCAAACACACTACCAATCTCGATTCTTATTCGTATAACCTCAACCATAACCATTCAGCGCATTTAATCTAAATTCGATCCCAATTCTCTGTGTATTTGAATGTAGATTGTCAAAATTAATTTTTAATAAAATTGATTTTCAAATAATATAATTTATGTATGAACGTTTTTATCATAAAATTAAGTTAAAATTAAAATTTAATACAAAATTTTGAATTCAATAAAAAAAACTAGTAAAAGTTGATTCAATCCAAAATTAATTATAAGTTTTCTTTCACCACATAAAATCAAATATAAAAAAAAATTTATCTAAAATTAATTTTAAACTCATAATCAATGCTTTAATAAAAAAACTTGACACACATGTAAAACTTGATACACATAGTAAATAACTTACGTTTAAGAAATTCATGATTTTTGTCTAACCAAGCAGTGTACGAAAATTACCGATTTACCGTGATTAATAAGTTAGATTTTAGGTCAAAACTCAAAAGCTACAAAAAGTAGGACAAAACACACTTGTGAGAAGTGTGGGAATGAGTGAGAGTGGGGCATTTCAGACATTGATAATCGTGAAAAGTTAAATTCGATTAATTAAGCAAAATACCTAAGTTACAATTATTATAAATTTTCTGACGCTATCTTCGGTTCTTCCAGGGAGAAAAAAAGCATTTACGTCACAAGTCACAGGTGCGACGCGCGCATGAAAAGCTGGTAATTGTCAACGGCGTGAGTGGGGACAGCCACCATGACCTTGACACTCACACACTCATCCCTCACCGGCAAAAACAAACAGTACCTATCGCAGCACACGGGTCCCACGTGAACAACCTTCCCCATACCCACGTCAATCTTCTCCAACCCTAACCGAGACCACTGCGACACTATCAACACCCCAACCGGGTCAGGGCACGCTTTTCTCTCCCACACCAACTCCATCACGCCCCTCACGTGCTCGTTCCCCACTCTCTCCTTCGCCTGCTTCACCAAACCCGACCCGAATCCTATCCCTCTTTCCTCCAACTCCTTTGCACTCGTCTCCGCACACCCCAAAACAAACGCGTTCCCATAATACCCCTCCGGCAAACCCGGTTTAACTCGGTTCCGCACGTTTACACTGAACGCCAGCTTCAGCTTCTGGTTCGGCGGAAACCTTATTGCTCTCGCCCAGCTTCTCCACACGTGCGCCGCAAGCACCTCGAACGACGTGTAACACACCGACTCGCCTGGTTGACTCGTGCAGCGCGCGAGTCGCTTCAGCTCGTTGAGTCTCCTCTTGTCGAAGGTCACCGAAGTCGGTTTAAGCCCCGTCGAGACCTTGTTCATGAAGTTGCATAAATCAGCGACTCGGTTGAACTCGGGGTGACTCGTTGAGTCAACCAGCGTCTGCTTCCCACGCGGCGGGTTCAGAAGGTGACGCTCCCAGACAGGTTTTTGTATGGGCCTGAGACCTAATAATAACTCGCGTTTCTCGTTGGCTAACTCGGCGAAGTGGTTTAGAAACTCCGCGCTGCCGATCCCGTCGCAGATGCAGTGGTTGATCCCGACGCCGAGTGCGGCGCCGCCGTCGCGGAGCCACGTCAGCTGAACCACCAGCGGCGGCAATCCTTTGAGAACGTCTGCCACGTGGAGCGACAAGAGCGACCTCCAGTGCGTAACTGTTTTAGGCGCTTTCTCGAAGTCGTTAACATTGTAACGGTCAGCGGATGCTTCTATGAACACCGCGCCTTGGGCTCCGCACACCACCTCCAGGCCCGGCCCATCGGGCCTGGGTCTGACCCGGCCCGCAAAAGGATAATAAAGAACCAGCGCTCGGGCTAATGCGGCTTTTAAACGAGCCGTGGTGGCAGCCTGGTCCAGGCCTGGGAAAGGGTTGTAGACCAACAGATACTCTATGGTAAAACGAAGGAAGAGTTGTGAATCAAGAGCTGATAGAGCCAACACACTTGATGGAGTGGGCTCAGAAGGTGTAATCACTGATGCTTCTTTTACGCACACAGAACTTCCCATGTTTGTTCACTGATCAAGTTTTTTGGGCTAGGAATTTATGTAATTTTTGCAAGTTGGGCTTTGGGAGGAGAAGTTTAAGATGGTGGTGTTGAGATGCATATACTTTGTGGAGTGAAAGAATTCAGAAGCGTGCAAGTGTGAGTGCGAGTACGAGTGAACCTACAAATGGATGATATTTATAAGGAATATAAGAACAAGTGAGTTTCTCGTGGGTTCTCAAAACTTAAGAAGCAATTCTCATCGACTTTTATCATTGGAGTAAATATTGTATTAACAGTAATAATTATAGTTTATATAAATAACTGTTTTAAACAGTTTTTTTTTTCATGATTAGTTTTTATTAAACAACTTAATTCATCACTGTTAATAATGTTTTATTTTAATTATATTTTTTTTGAACTACATACTTAAAAGTATCCGAATTCAATTGGTAACTATTTTAAACAGTTCTAAGTTTTTAAGAATGAAGGGGGAAAAACTTAATAAATTCCTAAATACTATGTAGGGGCCCAACTATACTATAATCAATTGCAGCATTCGAGATGTTCGGAGAAGAGTGTGGTCATGCATTTATTTACGAACTTGATATTAAGGGGCCAAGATTCTCTGGGCATCGCTTTATGGCAGAAAATGAATATCAAAACAATTAATGTAGTACGCTGTAGAACAGATGTCCCCGCTAGCTTTTTTGTCTGTTGGGTTGGACTGATAGCTATTACTCCCTCAATCTCAATCATCGCCAAGCACAAATAGTTTTCAAATTCTGTTTATTGCATCGTTTTTACATTGGTTATATATACTTGTACAGTATAAGATTAGTAAAAATTTAATTAACATATACAAAATTTACTGATTTTATTTTTGTGGTGTCGTGTTTGTGAACTGTGAATTCGTGATGAGGTTGACGTCAGTAGTTTGCTTCACCGGCCTGTCTGTCATTCTGTCCAGTTTGTGTCCCCATAGGCTAGCTATACCTGGCAGAATTTTTGGTCATTGTTGTTTTTGCGGGTATGTCCTTGCTAGTTGTATGTATGTTTGGAAATATATAAAATGTTTACATATTTTCAAAAAAAAAAAAAAAAAAAGGCAATAGGTGAAAAGCACTCACTGGGAGGATATATTGGCACGGATAAAAGTTCAAAGCATTGCCCATATAATAAATACATCATGCTAGGTTTGGTTACGCATGTATACATGTGGCATACACATATTATTGATGGAGTCACAGTCATATATAAATTTCATCATGTTACTTTTTTTAATTTAAAACACACAGTTCGTGTTAAAATAAAATAATTTTCAAAGGGATTTTCTATTTACTTCCTTATGAAATCTAATAGAACTTAAATTAAATATAGTATGTGTTTACCTACTTGTTGCATATTTTTATCGCTAACCCCGAAGTAAGACAAATCATAGTTTCATGGATCCACATAATTGAGAACAGTTTGGGGAGTGGGGTCTTCGGATGGTTGTTATCTTTATCTCTTCTAAAAATATATGTTTTATATTACCTTCTTTCGTTTGAGATATTCGAAGGATTCTAATATGTGGTTAGATATTGCACAAGCTTAGAAAAGAAATTATGTGCAAACATTGCTAGTGGAGTTGCTTGTTCATAAGTACTTGCTAGTGACGATAATCTTTTGTCAAATGGAGCGAGTGGTCCAAACATCAGTGCTTAGCCTTATAATCACTCCATAATAGAAACCAACTCGAGCCATAAGATCTACACTTACTAGATCCTAAGGATCGACCCTAAACCTATATATAAGCTGCAGATCCCTTGCCTTGTACATATATACAATAAAAAATATACTCTTCAATTAATGTTATTGTGTTACTATGAAATTGCTTACAAGTTATAACTTTCATTTAAAAACATATAACTGAAGATATGCTCTTAGTAAACGCTTGATCATGATTATTTAACCTTGATCATATTGTAATTAAAATTAGTTTAATTAGTTGTAAGTTAGTCTATGCTAATCAAAAGTTTCTTCCATTTCTTTTTCCTCTCTAGTTTTCTCTGCTAGTTATCTTAAGTTTGTTCCTATCCATAGCTAGCATGAGTTATGTTATGGTATCAGAGAAGAGCTCTACTGCTAGACTCATTGTTCTTGTTTCCTCTTTCATTTATCAAATTCCTCATCATGTCATCATGAGTGGAGAACTATCACAACAATATCAATCACTAAACATACATAGTCCTTACTATCTTCATCCAGGAGAAAATCCTGCAACTACACTAGTTTCACCAGTGCTTGATTCGTCGAATTACAATTCATGGAGCGTTCAATGCTTACTGCATTGTGTAACGATCCACCATGTCGCTACTGTATCTTTGCTCTTAAGCAAAACGTTTACGTAAGTTTTGTTAAAAAGAACACCCCTTTTATTTCTTTTTTTTCTCTCAATGAAAACTATAGTAAATCTTTCGCAAGCACATGATGACCATTATCACAGGAAAAGTGCGTACTCAAAGGCACGCATGAGGCATTTTTAATATATATATATATATATATATATATATATTGAGCATAATTTAATTACATACACAAAAGACTGTTCAAAATATGTCAAATGTTTTACAAATGAAGTAAGGAATTAAACATCAGAGTGTGATTAGCAAAACACGGGTACAACTATCAAAAACAAGGGGTACATCTAGCAAAATATAACTCCTGTCCGGGATCTAGTCCATCGACATCCTGGCTACTCGGCGGCTCCAACCCAAGAAGCGATCTTCTTCCCGGTCACCTATTGTTGTCCATCTGCTCACACGAACACGGTTCGTGATCATCACATGTACCAAACCACCCGGTACAACAAAGCAAGGGTGAGTTCATTATGTAAAACAACAAGCAAAAGACAACGTTAGTTAAGGAATACAGTCAAGCGTTACAATATCACCACAAAGCTCAGATATTTCAACACGCAACCAATCATGAACAGGCGTTCAGGAACATTGCACAAATCAACTTAAATAAAACTGCCTAGCATGATGCATGTTCTTGTCTTAACTCTCAATCATGCAATGTGGTACCATCCCGGAAATAGGCCAAATCCATGGTCCAAATGATAGTTGTAGTTGATGTCAGGGTCACTCTGTCATGCACGGGACTCACCCCCCCCCCCCCCGGTGGTGATCAGCCAAATGGGTGTCATAAGGATCTCCTTACAGACATGGCCCCCCAATACTTCTCGTACTATTACAGTCAATCAACCTATTTTCGCCATGCAAAATGAAGTATGTCTCTCATGGGCGTATGGCCCGAAACAGGAACTTCTCGCCCCAGCTAGGATCTCTATACCCTTCCATGTTACACACACACTGCCCCAAACGAGGGCCGCCCCAACACAGCTACAAACACGTATGTCTCTCATGGACACCATCAACATATGGCCTGGCACAGGAACTTCTTGCTCCGGCTAGGATCTTCATTCCCTCCCATGTTACATACACAATGCCCCAAACGAGGGTCGCCCCAGCACATGCTCATCAATGCACTGACCGTGGTCCTTGTCAGGTTCACCACCTGGTCCCGGCATCTCACGTTCTGCATGCACACTTGCATGCTGCTTAACCCGCTTAACTCGACCTACCCTTCCCAGTAGTCGATATAAAAAACGGGTGTAACACATGTATACAACCCGGCTTGCCCTTCCCGGTAGCCGACATTAAAAACGGGTGTAGCACATGTATACAACCCGGTTTTCCCTTCCCGATACTCAGCACCTTCACGAACACTTCTGCAAAGTGTATTGGGAGCCTTTCAGCATCAAAATGCCAACTTCACACACATGCACGAGGAGTTCTTACAACATCAACTCCCCCTTCAAGAACACCACACTAGAACATCATTATCATCAACACAAAAACCAACCAATGAACATAAAACATAACCCATTACATCCATTCAAAGGCATGTTTTCTGTAAAACAACACTCACATAAAGACATGCAATCATCGCCATGGTTGGACTCCTAAGTCCTCAACCATGTTACCTAAGGTTGTTATCAAACATAATAAATTCAAGGATATGCATCAAATCATGCACTTCACACAGCCTGGAAGAGGTGTAATAACATGGTAACTTCTTGGCTTGTCTACTCAGTTACACCTTCAATCAGACAAAGCATACTTTGGATGGATGATGCACGCGATATATGAAAAGATTTGAAATTGAGATACTCATAAGGAGATCTTATGAGAATCTCTAAATTACAACAAGACATGGCCTCTATTAGACAAGGTGATAAAACTATAACTGACTATTTTACAAGATTAAGTATTATTTGGGATGAATTGGAAAGCTATCGGCCTGATCCAATGTGTACATGTGATCCAAAATGTACATGTGATGCTTTTGTTAGTGTTATGGAGAGGAAGAAACAAGATCGTGTTATGCAGTTTCTTAGGGGTTTAAGTGATCAATTCAACACTGTTAGATCCAATGTATTGATGATGGATCCACTATCTAGCATAGCTAAGGTTTTCTCATATGCAGTTCAACAAAAGAGGCAAATTAACAGTAATGATGTGATAGGAAATACTAGCCTGATTAATGCAGCAAGTAGAACCTTATCAAACTCGGGCTATTCATGTACTTATTGTGGCAAGTATAATCACACAGTTGACAAATGCTATAGAAAGAATGGTTTCCCTCAAAATTATGCTTCTAGAGGAGGTAGAGGTAACCAAAGTGGATTTGATAGAGGAAATTCTAGCGGAAAAGGAAGCAAGATTTGCACACACTGTGGTTACACTAACCACATTGTTGATGAGTGTTATAGAAAACATGGATATCCTCATGGTCACAAGTATCATAAGCCTTAAGGTTCAACCATTAATAATGCAAATGTTGTGAAGGAAGAGGGTGATAACTCTACTCTAAAATAGGATCAGGATGATGTTAAGTTGACTTCTCAACTATACAAGGCTTTGATGGCACTGCTGCAACAACAAAGCTTAATTCATAGCAATTCACATGTGAATCAAATTGGTTATGTCACTGGTTCCAGCAATGCACGCATAGGTAATATTTTTATCAATTACTTGTAATATAAGCAAGACAGGTCCAAGTGAATTGATCCTAGAATCAAGTGCCACAGATCATGTCACAATTTCCCTTTATCTATTTTCTTTTTGCAAGAAAATAAATCCTATAATTGTTAAACTCCCTAAGGATCACACAATCACTACAACAGATGCAGGCACAGTTCAATTCTCTCAGTCACTATATCTTAAGGATGTTCTATGCATACCTAGCTTTCAGTTCAACTTGATTTCAATATCTAATTTGATGTATTCTTTGCCTTGTAAGCTAACTTTCATGAATGATAAATGTTTTATTCAGGATATGCAGAACCTGCAACGGATTGGTATAGTTGATATGGTGGAACATCTTTATAAGCTCAACATACTTCCTCTCAAGCCTCACAAGGAGTATAATCCCACTTCTATTTACAGCTTATGTTTCTTCTAGTATTTCAGCTTTTTCATGTAATAAAGTGCCTATAGACTTGTGGCATTTTAGATTAGTCCACCCATCTTTTGAAAGGCTGTTATTGTTAAAGTAATCACACCTCTTCTTACAGCTGATAAATAATTTGTATGTGATACTTGTCATCATTCAAAATAAAAAAGTTGTCATTTCCTAGCAGTGATTCTTATTCTTCCAGCCCTTTTGCTCTCATATATGTTGATATTTGTGGTCCTTGCAATATGACTTCTTTAAATGGTCATAAATATTTCCTTACTACAGTAAATGATCATTCAAGGTTTGTTTGGATTTTTCTTATGCATTCAAAAGCTGAAACCCAATCTCATTTAAAGAACTTTGTTGTCACTGTTGAAAGACAATTTAATACAAAAGTGAAAATGATTAGATCTGATAATGGCTCATAATTTATTATGAGACAATTTTATGATGAATTTGGCATTATACATCAAACTTTATGTGTTGAAACTCCCAAACAAAATGGGATTGTTGAGAGAAAGCACCACATTCATTAAATGTAGCTCGATCCTTATTGTTTCAATCAAATTTACCCTCTATTTTTTGGTCTTATGCTCTAATTCACTCTATTGTTCTTGTAAATTGCATATGAACTCGTTTTCTTGGCAATAAAACTCTCTATGAAAACCTATATGGGACTTCTTATGATATTGGTTCTTTAAGAGTCTTTGGTTGTTTATGCTTCTCTAGTAATCTAACTGCCAACAGAAAGAAACTTGATCAAAGAGCTGTTACTTCTGTTTTTCTGGTTTCAAGCCAAATACCAAAGGATATATCACTCTTGACCTTAAAACCATGGCTATTTCTGTTTCCATAAATGTTATTTTCTATAAGGATTGCTTCCCATTCACTGCTAAGGATAAACCTGATCTCATCATCGTCTTACCTATACCAACTTATTCTTTTAATGATACTATTGATCAGTTTGATGACCTTCCTTCAGAACCATCCATTAATCATATTGTTGTTGAACCCAATGTTACTAATCCTGATCTATCTATTTCTCAAAAAGCCACTCATACACCTAGAAGATCCATGAGACAGATACATAGACCAAGAAAATATAAAGACTTTTGCATCACATATTCATCATCAACTGTTGTCAGTCACTCTACAGCTACTAGCCTTTACCCTCTCAATTGTGTTCTTTTCTACAACAGACTGTCTCTTTCTTATCACAGTGTTATCCTATCTTTCCCACAACAAGTTGTACCTAGGTCATACAATGAAGCCTCTAAAGATCCTAATTGGATTGAAGCCATGAATGCTGACATTAACGCACTGGAGCACAATAATACATGGATTCTTACTGATCTTTCACCTCACAGAGCTGCCATTGGATGTAAGTGGGTATATAAGATCAAACACAAGTCTGATGGATATGAGATATAAGGCAAGGCTAGTAGTTCAAGATTACACTCAAGTAGAAGGTCAAGACTATCTAAATATTTTTTCTCTAGTGGCCTAGTTAACTACAATTAGACTTTTACTGACTTTAGCTATTGTCAATCAATGCCCTTCTTCCTCAAGCTATGCAATCAGACAAGCCAAGACAAGTTTGTAAACTCCAAAGGCCTTTGTATAGCCTGAAACAAGCAAGTAGGCAATGGTATGCCAGACTATCCTCTTTTCTGATTTCACATGGCTACAAACTGTGTGAATCTTATTATTCTTTGTTTCTCAAGCATAGATCCAATTCCATTACTTTTTTCCTGGTCTATGTGGATGATATTGTATTGTCAGAAAATGATTTGGCTGAGATTCGAAGTATTACACATATATTAGACTGTACTTTTAAAATAAAGGACTAGGTGATCTAAAGTTCTTTCTGGGATTTAAAGTAGCTAGAACACCTACTGGCATGAATCTATGTCAAAGAAAGTATGCTTTGGACATTCTGAGTGACATTGGCGTGTTTGGTTCTAAGCTAGTGTCTACTCCCTCTGATTATAACACCAAGTTGCACCAACATTCTGGTTCTCCTCTTTCAGCAGAGAATGCTTCTTCTTACAGAAGATTAATTGGGAGATTGATTTATCTGACTAACACAAGGTCAGACATTACATATGTTGTTCAACATTTGCATTAACACTAAAAGGTCTATCAGTGGTTATGCCATATACCTTGGTAGTTCATTGATCTCATGGAAGTCAAAGAAAAAGGCCATTGTGTTCAAAAGTTCTTCAGAGGCTGAGTATAGAGCATTAGCAAGTGTCATCAATTGTGAGCTGCTGGCTTACTTTTCTGCTAGAAGAGTTCAATATCCATTTTCAGCACCATGTTCTTTTGTATTGTGACAACAGATCTACTCTCCATATAGCTGTCAATCCGATTTTTCATGAGAGGACAAAACATGTTAAGATTGATTGTCACGTAGTTTGTGAGAATATGCTTGAAGAACTTGTGAAATTACTTCATGTTTCCTTTGCAAACCAGCTTGCAAATATCTACACCAAAGTTCTTATACCTAGTGCTTTTTAGTTTTTACATTCCAAGCTAGGAATGTCCATCATCCATTCCTAACTTCAAGGAGACTCTTAGCATAGGCTTGATCATGATTATTTCAACTTGACCATATTGTAACTAGAATTATCTTAGTTAATTGTAAGTTAGTTATGTTTATATCTAACTATATAACCATCTATAATAACAAACACTCTGTAAGCTAATTCAGTGCTAATCAAAAGCTTCTTGCATTTCTTTTTTCTCTCTAACTTCCTTTGCAAGATATCTTAAGTTTATTCCTATACATGGTTAGCATGAGTTCTCTTATATGCCCTATTATTATATATAAAAAAATTAAACAAGCTTGGCTATTTCAGATGTCCCATACATGGCATGTAATATATTACCCGGCATGACGTTGACAAGGACACATCCACAGTCTTTACCTTAGTCAAATTCCCAATTATCACCGGCCAATTAATTCTCGTGCAGATTCTCTCTAACGTGGTCTCCTTCTTCCACACAAGACAAAAATATGGCCAGTGCAGAGATAGAGATGCATATGGTTCTCAATTAGCGTAATAGTACACTAGAGGAGGTAAAATAAATAAAAAAAGTCTGTGTTCAAGGATTAGAATCGTACAATAGGAACAAAGATTTTTTAATAACATTTTTTTATTAATGAATAAAGTATAGGGGAGGCGATAGGACCTCTCCTCCCCCCACTTGGATCCAGTTCGAGATTAAGATGATGTGCATCTATCTAAAGGCTTTAAATTAAAGTGTTGTTAATTAATATTAAAAGACTATAGGGTAGGGCTTATCAAAAAAGTAATCAAAATCTTGTTAACTTTGTTTCTTGATGGATATGCATGGATATCTGCATGCAAAATTTGGTAAATTTGCTTGCACTATTATCTGATTCCTTGTTGCTTTGGCTGCCTCTTTTGTCCTGCTTGCTGCATGCC
The DNA here is from genome assembly GCA_007407185.1 of Glycine tomentella. Classification (NCBI taxonomy): domain Eukaryota; kingdom Viridiplantae; phylum Streptophyta; class Magnoliopsida; order Fabales; family Fabaceae; genus Glycine; species Glycine tomentella. The sequence goes on from PYAF01000356.1 coordinate 1,772,796, forward strand.
CATCACGTCTTTTCACAAAAGCAAAGACACAAGATCAATATATAGATGGACGCTAAAAATTATAGTATCTATTTAATTTATTAATAAAGAAACTATATTTACATATCCCTTTGTTCCCATTTTGAAGGAACCTAGCTAGCTATATCCCCCACGGGGCTGTGTAACGCTGATTTGAAGGTTTTATTCTCAAGATTATGGACAATAATATATTACTAAGCTATGCAAAAAGAGGATCATATATGTATATATGTGTGTGTGTGTATATATATATATATATATATATATATATATATATATATATATATATAGTGTAAGGGCAGAATCAGTGCTAATGCCGAAAAAATACAAGAAGAGTCCAAGTACAGACCATGATAAACGACAGATTAACAAGCAGTATATTTATAAGAATGAGAATCGGATACACATTAAAAAACATCTATGGTAAATAACATCTTACTTTTTCAGATAGTTTAGATCCGAATATTTATTCATAAATTTATTTACTATTTAATTCTGTTCATATCTGCATTCCATGTTCATCATATTTTACAATTAAAATTAAAAATATTATTTAATTAAATTAAATAATTTTATTTGTAATGTTTATATTATTTTTTATGAACTTGTAAAGTTTTATTGTTAAAATTAGATTATTGTTAATTTTTTAATTAATCAAGTTATATATGATACTTTTAATCAACTCTATTCTTTTTAATTGTTAATATTCATGTTAATAAATATTAATGTTCACGCTTTCTCAAATATTTGCATTTTACAATATAAAAATATATATTCTAGTTGATCAAAATGTGAATTATGACTTCAAATATTCATATGTAGATATGTAATAAAAATATTAAAGTCATCATCTGCACCACAAAAGTGTGTTCAGATGTAATTTTTTATTATATATATATATATATATATATATATGAAAATAAATAGTATAACAATATGTACTCAAACCTTTCTCCATTCTATTATAAGTGAAGAGACAGAAGCAAATATAGATTTTGTTATCACTGCTTTTCACTGATTTCATGCCACTATTCACTACCGTTGCTTTTATACATCTTATCTACATATTTTCATGCATTAAAACATTAAATATTTATGTATCTTTAACTCAAGTACACTTATTAATAATTAATTTTGAATATATAGTTCACCATTTTAAAAAATGCTTAAAAATTAAACTCTAAATTTTAATCATATGAAAAAAATTTGAATACTTTCTCTCTCTTAATCTATATTTTTGCAACTTGGTTAGCAGTAAACAAGAAAAACAATATTAGATGTGATATCTATTAAATATTTTATTACTTGCCAGTTACATTAAAACATAATATAAAATTAATATTTTATATACATTTAATATTCTCTTCTAAGTGCTTAAGCACCTCTTGAGCATTTTTTTAGAGTAATTTTTGTGTATGGTTAGTACAAGTATATAGTAACAAAAAAATGGGTTTTAATTTCTTGAATAAAATCTTTAGATTGAGTTTTGTAAATAAAATAAAATATAGTTAAGACAGAATATCTCATTAAAAACGATCAATCAAATTTTTAAATAAAAATTAAGTTTATAACACAAAGTTATTTCTGAAATAAAAAAATTTAATAAATACTTTATACTTATAATATAATTACCACAAATTTTCATTATAAGTATAAGCGTATAATTTTTAATTAAAAGATTTATTTTATAAAAGTTAACAAACTCATCACATGATTAAATTTGTGATTGGATAATTTGGACATTCTAAATCTCTTTTTGTTGCTAAGTTGAAGATGCAAAGCCGGCCGCAATTGGCAAAGGAAAAGGTTCTTTTTGGTCCTCAATGGCTCAATGGGAAGCAGCTTTTTTTTCTTTTTTATCATTCCGGTCACTTGGTCAAGAAAGGGGAAGGACTTGGACCTCATCTGAGCCCATATAACTAACCTCATCTTGGACCGTCTTGGGCTTAGCTTTACTTGTGGGCCCTATACACTACAGTATCACATCCATCAACCTTAAAGACAACTTCTATTTGAAAAACAAAAAAAAAAAAAAACTTCTGTAAATCGTTGTCCCAACAATAAGAAATTTCTGTAATAGTATAACTCCTAATTCTTACAAATATTCTGATAACATCGTTCATCTTTTCTAAACTGTTTCCAAACGAACTAAATCAGTGCAACTGGGATAAAAGATTTAATGCACAAGTTTACAAGTTATAATAGATGTTAAAAAATTCTAGCAAAAAACGAGACCAAAATGAAGTTAAAGGAATCATCAAATCGTTGTGTGCGTGTGTTTTATTCAGTATTTAGGATATTTTCAGTAAATGAAAACAAAAATTTACATTAAGAAGAGTGGCTATACTTTTTGTAAGCTAATATAGTAAATATTTATCAATAAAAAGTTTTATTTTTAATTATTTAAAATTAATTATCAAGATTGATTTTTATAAAACTTTTTGTTGTGTTACTAAAGGCAGTACAAAGACATTCATAAGAAACTTCATAAAAGAGAGAATAATATGTAAAATGAAAAGTGACGTTATTAAAAAATGAAGTACCCTTGGAGATAAAAAGTAATAGAATTTGACTTACTTATGTTAACTCACAAGGTTACATAAAAAGTAAGTCAAACTAATTCAATCTCACTTCTTTAGTGAGTGAAAAAAAAGTACAATAATTTAATTCACTAAAGGTTGGTAAGTTTGGTGGGTAGATTCACAAGCTAACTTACTTATTTAAAAAATAAAAAAATGAAAGAAATACAAGAAAGAATTAGAACAATATGAATACAAAAAAAAAATCCACGATAACAAAGCCAAAAAAATAAGAAAATAAAATTAATTTTTAAAAATGAGACAACATTTTTATAACCAATTTAAACTATGAGTCAAGTTAGATAACTTTCATAATATATGTGTTCATGTGAAGGTATACTTGACTTTCATTATGTGTGAAGGATGCATGGTACGTAGAATAAGGATACGAGAATTTGACAAATATTCCCAACAAGAGTATTGAATCAAGCCTGAAGAATCACTTTGTAAAAGAATTACGAATGGATCTATGTTCTTTGCATTATTCATGCGACTCTAGATGATGGCATGCATGCTTAAGAGATTTTTTAGTGCAGTAAGGGAAAAGTAATTAAACTTAGGAGATTCTCCAAAATGTTCATAATAAAGGAGTTAATAATTAAGGTGAAATGTGTCTTCAAATTAAACCTAAAATGTGTGATTGAATCTTTGCACATAAGAATTTTGAATCTACCAATGATTATGTTACAAGAGTTATGGTAACTACTAAGCAAACGAGGAAAAATGACGAGAGAAATTTAAAAAATCATGTGGTGGAATAAACTATATATTCATTTGATTAAAAAATCTCAAGATTTAGAGGCCATGACCATTAATTGTAAATTATAACTAATTAAGGATCTTTTCAAGAAAAAATGAAGTAATTAAATGACTAGTACTAGTACTAGCAAAATGCATGTTTTCTCTAATCACATCATCACATGAGAGATGTTTACGACCATTATAATTGGATTTATTCTAATACATCAAACGTACTAATTCAGTGATCATATCAAATATGGAAGCATACAAATCCACCATATATATAACAAGACAAGACGGACAAGGTTGTATTGATGCCGTAACTGAAGGGGTGAAGCCAGCTTTTGATGTCTAAAGCAACAAAATCAGCTTGGTAAGAAAATCCAGCCATTCCCAAAAAATGACAAGCTTTTGTGCAATTACACAGACAATATGATGCATCTTGAATGGCATGTGCACTCAAGTTGCAAGAGGGACTAGAAGTTTATTGTCTTTCGTGGCGTATATATAGTACGTATTAATTAGGTTGTGACTTGGGAGTTCATCATCATGGAAGATAAGCCAAACAAAGAAACGAATTTTTTTTCAACCCCAAAAGGTTTAAAATACCTAAACCATAATATATATATCGCTCGCCAGTTCAATGAAGGTGGCGCTTATGGATGGATGTGTGTACTTTATCCGGCACTTATGACTAGCTTTTGAAGAATAAACTTCCGACATTAATTAGAAACATTTAACTACCACATAATCCAATGCAATATGTGTGACTAAAATAAGGGTGGCTGGAATATGTTTATGTCAAGTATTATTACCATAAAATACGTTAGATACCATCAACTAAATCTCCTGAACACCAACAAAAGGAACATGGTTGCCTACCGGGACCAATATCTAGCCATTTGTTTAAAAAAATGAAAATGACAGTTGTGCCATTTCCCACCCTACAAGGTTTTTATTTTGTAGCCCTTATTTTAATTAGTAAAATTAAACTTGTGTGATACTAGTAGTTAATTTGCCAATATATGCAACAAGAGGCGATAAAGATTAATACTCCCTATATTTAAACAAACGAAGTAGCTTAGTACTCCTGTTTAAAAAAATTACTATGAGCATTTTTCTTGATGCTAATGCAAGGCATAATAAATTTAGCTGTCTGGGAAAGTAGGAATAATAAATTTTCGGTAAACAGCACAGGAAGTAATTAATTTAATTAACTTATCCCAAGCAATAAACACCATAACCCTAGTCTCGAAACAAAAAGAAGAAAATCAACAAAAGCAAGAAGCAGAAGCAGGGATTCCAAATTCCGAAACCAATACTATTATGGTACTCTATTCGATGCACAGCACCAATCCCTTCCTCTTTATTCTCTCTCCTGTATAAATTGCATGTTACACCGCCCAATTCCACCATTGACAGAGATGACATCGAAACCCCTTCCCACCAGAGCCTAATCAACATCAACACTGACTCAACAACGAGCTTCCCAACAACAAGCGTCTCCATCCATCTTTCCCCCTCTAATCTAATTCAGATAATTATAAACCAAACTGGACCCAACCAACCAATGGCCTCTCTCCAACCTCAACCCCAAGAAACCAAACCCACCGCCACCACCACCACAGAAACCACTCCCAGCGAAACATCTAACAGTAACACCAACAACAAAAGCAGTAGTCGTAAGTGCAAAGGTAAAGGTGGCCCCGACAACAACAAATTTAGGTACCGCGGCGTCAGACAACGAAGCTGGGGCAAATGGGTTGCCGAGATCCGCGAGCCACGCAAACGAACGCGCAAGTGGCTCGGAACCTTCTCCACCGCCGAAGACGCCGCCAGAGCCTACGACCGCGCCGCCATCATCCTTTACGGTTCCAGGGCACAGCTTAACCTCCAACCCTCCGGTTCCTCTTCTCAATCTTCCTCTTCTCGCTCCTCTTCCTCTTCCACCCAAACCCTAAGACCCTTGCTTCCTCGCCCTTCAGGTTTTTCTTTCAATTTTCCATTTAACACCGCCACCGCCACCGCCACCGTGCCTTACACTTATAACAATAGTCACAATTACACTTACACCCCACCGGTTCTGTGCCCTAATGATAATCACAATAACAATATAGTGCAAGTTCATCATCCTCATCACCATCGTTGTCCTGAGGAAGTGCTACAAGGGCAAGTGGCACATACTCTATCAACATCGTACCAACATAATTCGGAATCCGATGTAGGTTTTGGAGGGAATAATAATGTTGTTGTTGTTGATGGTTCTATTAGATCAACCTCGCACCAAAGGCATGGTTTTCTGGATAGTAATAATAATCATGTGCATGTGCAAGTGCAACATGGGGTTTTGTCGAATCGACTGCAACAGCAACATCAGAATGGGGTGGTGGTGGAGGGAGTGAATAATTCCCCCGTTGTGGGTTCGGTTGCGTCTACTATGGATGCTTCTTCGGTGGATCCGGATCTGGCGTTGGTGGGGACAGTGGGGCTTGGATCTTCTTCGCCTTTTTGGTCCATGGCGAACGAGGATGACTACACTGGTAGTTTATGGGATTATAATGATCCTTTCTTCTTTGATCTTTAAAGAAATTTGAGTTTGAAATTGCTTGATTAATTAATTAGAATTATAACATATGTTTGTTCAAGTTAATTATATTGTTCGATTGGTTTGAACTTATAGTATTAGTTCATCGTGATGGAAGAGGATCACATATATATTGATCGATACTGTTGTGAATAAAATGTTGGGTAGAATACGACGCTGAAAGATTAGTGCTTGTTAGTATTAATTGTTAATTGTGGATAATGTGCGTGGTAGAATTAAATAAAATCATTTTCATGGTTGAGATTTAGTGCTGTTGTAAAATACTAACTGCAGTGCAAATACATTTTGCTGCTGGTGATTGGGAAGCAAACCAATGATGGAGTTATATATCTTGCCATTATTTTCGTCCGATTATGCGGTAAGCCCTTACTATTATCTGGACTTCAATTCAATGTATGATTAAGTTATATGGACTGATCAGTGATATTTAAATGTAAATGTACGTAGTCATTGTTGTCTTTGGATCAAATAATTCTAGGTTTTCATGGAAATTTTACTGTGAAAACAGAAGTTGAGAAATTGAATGATTTGGGGAAAAAAAGCTGTATTATTATTACTATTTTGTTAATAAATATTGTTCTTAATTAGTTTGTCTATAAAAAAGAATTCTTTTTATTTGTCTAATCGATGCAAACATTCTAGCATGACCCAATATTGATTTGGGGAAGTATGAAAATAATTTACTTATTACAAACTCTAATTTATTTTTATAAATCTAAACTACGTTCTTAGAATTTTATTATTATAAAAATTTCTAGTTTATTTTAATAAATTTTATTTATCATAGATTTTTTATTTAGTAAAGTTAGTTAATGGGTAAAATAATCTACAAGAATGTGGAGACCAAAAAAAAGTATGGGTTTTATGATTGTGTATTAAAGTTTTTATTTCTTTATCATTTTGGTATATGATAACTTTTAATATCATAAATCATGTGACTTGTGAAATGATATGGAGTAAAAATTTTAATTTAATTATTATAAACATTTTGGTTAAAACTTAATTTTGGTCCTCTTATTTTTAAATTCATAATTTTGGTCTTCCTATTTTAAAATAGAAATATAGAAATAGAAATAGGTTGTCCTCATATATTTCAAAATATATCATTTTAGTATCCGTATTTTAAAATAAAAACATTTAATTTTCCAATTTTGTTATAAAATTAACCTAATGTATCTGAATTTAGTAATGTAACATACGATTACTTAGTTATTTAATTTATACCATAGTCAACATTAATCTCTTGATCATAAATGCTTTCAGTTTTAAGTAAGGATCAAATTTGTGAATTTAATAAAAGTGAAATACTAAATTTTCTATTTTAAAATAAAGAAATTAAAATTATGAATTTTAAAAAATAGAAGAATTAAATATTTTTATTTCAAAATAGAGATACCAAAATTATGAATTTTAAAAAATAGGAGACCAAAATTCCATATAAGTCAAACAATTTTCTTTTGTAAATTTTTAATATCCTTTATTTTACTCTGGTTTCCAACTTCTTACTGTTATTTATTTAATATGATTTTGCTCTGCATTAAAGTTAAGTTTGGCCTATTATTATTGAAACTATATTAAAGTTAAAAGTGCTAATAGGAAGGGTATAAAAAAAATGAAGTTTTCTTATTTAATCTAAAAATCATAAATCACATTGCAATTTTCTATTTGTGGACTATTTGATGAGGTAAGATTCTGTTTTGTTGGGCAAACACTTTTTGAAAACTTTATGAATACTCAATTTTATTTTATTTTGTATTAGATAGGTATCTTTTTAAGCGGTGATTTTTTTTTCCTATAATGTCATTCACAATCAAATTTAAACATTCATGTAAGTAATTAATTATTTTAACTCCGTCACTAGCCTATCTTAGTAACTAGAGATGAATTTAAACAATAACTTGTCATATTGAAAGATAATAGATTCGTTTACAAGGGTTCACTTTTGCAGGCATAACCTTAGTTGAAAAATAAGGGGTCTCTATTACACTAACATTACAAAAATCAAATATTTATTAATATAAAATTATTTTATTTAAAGTAAGGGTATAGTAGAACAAATATATATTTTTGTTGATTTTTAAACATCAATAAATTTGAAACAACTAATAAAACAAAAACATTAATATGTGGAAAAGTGAGTACTTTTTGTTCTTTTCTACTTATTTTTCTTTATATAGTGTGATAAATATATATATATAATTATTATTTTAAATACAGTTGAGTGTAGTTCGTTAAAATATTCTTTTAAATAGTTATGGTTCTAGATATGTTAATAAATTCTTACAAGATATGTTGATATTTTTTTTTAATATTATTATCACATGATATATTTTTACTATTTCTTTACACAAATTTGTATTGTTATAAAATATTCTTTCTAAACGAATATAAATGGATGTAAGTTAACAAATTTCATATATAAATTATACTACGGTTAATTAGGTCATAAAATATTAAACAAATGTTAAATTTTAAAATTTATGAAGTAAATTTTAAAATCTCAAATTTCAGGCCAATATCAAATCAGATCCGGACTTAGTTTGGAAAATTTGGGTTTTTGAGTGCGTTTGTTTTATAGATTAAGAGTTTATTACCGAAAATATGAACATGTGAATGTAATATTATTATGTTTTATATAAGTTTTGAAAATTTATTTCTGACTACAATTCATTTGAATATTTTTATGTCTAAGAATGTTCTAGCTTCGTTTGTTTTTTACTGTGGGAATATGAAAATATATAACCATGTAACATTTATTTTTATGTTTTATCATTTGAATTTTAAAACATAATTGTAAGAATATTAAAATATAATTAAACATATTTTTAAATATAAACAGGAATAATAATCCTAGTTATTATATTTCTAGGAATATGGTTTTTGAGAATACAAATCATTCCGTGAAACTCCAAGTATTTGTAGGAAAAATTACAAAGGTAAAATAAATTAATGTTATTTTATTTATTTATTTAAATGAGGAATCTATATGTTTAATTTAATTTATAACTATTTTATTCTCCGTCCATTTTGAACACTATTAAATATAGAAATTGGATTTTTTTTGTTTTATATAAATACTTATTGGATAATTTATCAGATGTGTAATGTGTTCCTAATTATTTTTCTTCATCTAGTTATATTAACTTTAAGCAAGTTTGCTTTGGTGCTTTTTTTTTTTCGTCAGTAGAATTTTTATTGTGACTCGAAACAAATGGGACTTTCTTTCTGCACCCAATATATTTTTTGCTACATCCAACAGTGAGAGGAAAAAATTAAAAATACTCTTATGTGCATAACCGATATCAATTGACAATCTGTAAAGTCTCAAACATAAATTTATTATATAAACTTATTATATAATGCTATAATGTAGGCAAAAATTTTAAAAAAATATAATTTAATTATTTAATTAGGAAAAGGGGGCAAGTTGAACAATATTTAGGCATTTGGGGTCACCAAACACGCCCTG
>PYAF01000356.1:1782307-1793853 GCA_007407185.1 Glycine tomentella
CATTGTAAACCCTAAAACTAACCTGAAATACCTAAAACCCTAGTAACTAACCTAATATATATGTCGCTACCAAGTTCATATAATCCTAACCATTTTCTAATTTCAAATATAACAAAGTAAATATCAAGCACAATCAGTTAAATGGACTTACTTGTCGGCAGCGCTACGATTTCGGCAGGGCTTCGCTTCAGACAATTCATCACCCGAAATCTAGAGAGAAGGCAGACCTAATTCTAGAGAGAAGGCGCGAAATGGCAAATGTCATTTTCAAGGGCAATATATAGGCATCAGACCCTAACACACCTAGCCAGGGCGTGTTTAAACACGCCTAGCTTGGACGTGTTTAAAAACGCCTAGGCAGGGCGTGTTTGGTGACCCCAAATGCCTAAATATTGTTCAACTTGCCCCCTTTTCCTAATTAAATAATTACATTGTATTTTTTTTAAATTTTTGCCCTATAATGTATATTTAATATACATAAGTTTACATAATTGATTGTGATCTAATAATATATTTTTATATATAATTTTTATTAAATTTATAATTTTTATTTAAATTTATAATTTTATTTAAAATTTATGTATGTAAAAAAAATGTATTGTTAGATCAAAATTATCTGTTATAAAATTTATTATATAAATTCGTATTGTATTAAAAATATATTAAAAAATTTAATATTTTATATAATGATATTAATTATTTTTTAACATAATTATATAAGCTATATGTAAAGATATTTTTAGTTTTACCTCTCATTGGATATGTATGAAGAAATATGTTGGTGAAGTAAAAAATATCCCAACAAAAATGCATAGGGTTTAATGTTCGGCCGAAGTTAATTTCAAGTTTTAATTAGATCAGATCAGATTGTTGTACGGGTCATATTGTTTTGTGACGTTGAAGTGCAATGGACTTCGTAGTGTTGGAAATATGTAACCCTTTTTTTATGGAATGTTTTATTCGGCTTAATGTCAGAACAACCTTATATTATGGCTTATCATTTCGGAACTACGGAAAGTGATAACTCTTTCCAAGGGATTTTTGAGGGTGTGTTTGAATTTCTGGTAGAAGAATTTTCAAAGTATGTTTAGTTAGTAAAATAAGTTTGGGATCAAACTTGATTATCGCTTAAAAATATGTTTAACAGTAAATTTTTTACTAAAAATTCAGTTATAAAAGTAAGATTTGAGATATTTTTCACACTTAGTTTATCCAAACTTAAGTTTTAGATTTAAAATATTATATTCTTATATTTCTAGGATGAAGTTGAGTTACATTTCGGGTCATCTTAATTGGTCTAATGCGTCATATTCCTTTAGAAAGTGTAATTTATTAAAAAAAAGAATCAATCATACATTAGTAAATATATAATAGTTCTATATTTTTTTAATTGTATGATGTCTCTAATATATATAATGTTATGATTAATATTGTGAACAAATTGAGTTGTTACGAGTTACTATGTTTTGTAATAGAGAACTTGAAACTTTGAATCATATTTGTTTTGGCTGTACATGTGCATCGGAGGTCTGGATAGAATGTTTCAAGTGGTTGAGGGTAGTCTCAGGTTGGCCAAATAACATTTCCAGTCATATTTTCCAGTTCTTTGGGTATTCAAAATTATTTAGATTGCTGGAACATAATTATAAGGAAAGCATTCGTGTGGGGGCTGTGGTTAGCACGGATAAAGTGGTGTTCTCAGAAAATATTCTCTCAGTGGCAGCAATTCAAGATCATGCAAAGGTTCTAGCTTGGAAATGGATTAGAGCTCGCAAGGAGGGATTTATCTAATCTGTCTTCGTGGTGTGCCAATCCAATTTCATGTATTGCTCGTGGAACCGTGGTTTAAAACTATTATTGCCATCATGCTGGTGGTTGCGTGTGATTCTTGCTTGTGATTATTTGTCATTGGCTCATGAGATGCAGCTGTGAGCTAGCTAGGAACATTGTGCTTGGTTTTACTACTATATTTCCTTTTGTTCCAATGTTTTGGACTTTTTTAAGCTTTTGATTTTTCTTTCTTCCAAAAAAATTTCAAAATGGGTGGTGTCATGGATTATTTTGTCATGTAAAATGCAAGAGGCTTCATACTCCTTTATGACGCAATCATTTTTTAAATTCAATATTTTATATATATAAAAGAACATTGGTTATTTTTTAAAACCAATGTATGTCACCTATTTAGTTGATCACCTATTTTAGCATTTTATTTGAGAGAAAAATTCAAAATGATAAACAAAGTCAATGTTTTGTCGTGAAGGCCGAATGTAGTCTCTTTGTTTAGATTTGTAGGCTTTGTCGATGCTGTTACTTTTTGTCAGCATCTTTTTCTTTTGTAATAGTCTTCTGGTGTTGGTTATAGCTTGTAGCCTAGACATTATTATTGGTAATAATATTTTTTGGCCTTTAAAAAAATGAGTTGTTTTGATACTGTCCCAAATATTATTGGGACGAGTTTGAATTTACAAATTTAATTTGATAAAATTTCAGGTCGACAAGAACAACAATAAGGATATTCAAACTTATCCCATGAGCATTAATAAGTTGTGGAATGAGTGGAATAAGGTTTAATTTTTAAAATAAAAGTTTGTATTTAAGTCTTGTGAATAAAAAATTATAATTAAAATAATTTTTTATTAAAGATAACTAAATAAATTTCTTGATAAAGATCCATTATCAATAAATTTATGAATACTTGGACTCCATGGATATAGTGATTAAAAAAAATTGTTCTACAAACACTCCACTTAAAAGAAACTAATAGGCAAAACAATGTTGGTTAGTGAATGATCCTAAATCAAGTATGTCGAATTGTGGATATAGCGGTTTTGTTTTTTATTTTTTATTTTTGTCAAATATATTTTTAATTTATAAAATGTTATCTAAATCAATTAAATATATTTCTTGAGAAGAAAGAATTCAAATCTTACAAAAAAATAACAAATACTAAGAGCATCTCCAACGCGGAGTGCTCCAAGCATTCCTTCAATTGAAGAATCCATTCCATGAAAAAAAAATTTACTGGAGAGTGTTTGAGTGGCAGAACCGTTCCTTGAAGAGAGAAATGCGTTTCTTATATAAGGAACTCAAACTTAACAATGAAATATCATTTTCAGTTCAACTATCCAACAAAAGGAAAAGGAAAAATAACAAACCAGATAGTGCGAGGAAGAGGTCACGGCGGCGGGCGATGGTTGCTCGAGGAAGAGGTCGCGGCGGCCAACGGTGGTGGCTAGATAAGACACCACGCACGAGTGAAGAGACCGCGATGGTGACGGCGGTGGCGCGAGGAAGATGAAGTGGGATGTGCTTCGTTTGGAAAAAAAATGATGAGAAGAAAGAAAGAAAGATCAAGTGAAAAATTGAAGAAGGGACATGCGTGGAGAATGAGAAGATTGAGGCCGCAAAAGCTTCTAGAGACAATGGACGTGTGTGTGAACAGGGGAGTGGGCTTAATGGCTTATATTAGGTTTTAGTTTTTTTTAAAAAAATTGTAATACACAAATAGACGTTTAAAAGTTCTCATACAAAATATAATTATTTTTAATTTATATTTCATTTTCCTTCAATGATTCATATGTTTTATTTGTATTTATAAAAATTGGAAAATGTTAAGTTGTAATAAAAAATATAAATATGTGAATTTTTTGAAATTTTTTGTGATTTCTTGTAATTTTCTGCATTTGAGTAAAATGTTGTGTGAATTTTTTACGAGTGATATGATATTGTAAGGACCAAAACAAATATTACTAAGACTACAAAAAGATGATGAAGAAACCCAATTAACCATATCTCATTGAAGATGCTATAATAGGCGCTCACGGAATAATAATGCTCATAATAACAACTATAACTTCTTCAACTAAACTCCATGCAGTCTAAGTTTATGTTATTCTGCAATTAATTATGCAAATCCCACGATTTTCTTGCAATAACATAAATCGATTGAGCGTGAAGTTAATTAAAAAATGAACCTTTCAATGAGACATTGGGTCAGCATCCTCATTAAGTCTAATTTATGTTATTCAGTCAAATATGAGACACCATTTATTTGCGTAAATTCCCCGATTTCATGGAGATTCTTTTTTAAAAAAATAAAAAATATATATCATTGTTTCCAACTTTTTTGTTGTTTTTTATATAAATCTCTAATAACCGAAAGAAAACAACATTAATAATATAAAAGATATAATAAATAAATATATAAACATATTATTATTTTAAATTAAAATGATTTAATGAATCTCTTGATTATTTTTTAAATTTTAAGATAATAATTATTTTAAAATAAAAACTAAATGTAGAGTTATATTATTTATGCAAACATTTTTAAAACATTTTCTATAGCACGTTAACACTATTTTTCTCTTTAATAATGTTATTTCATTGTTTTCGCTCTTCTCTATTTATCTGTTTCTTTATTATATAAACATTGTAGTTATTTTAGTCATTCATTTTTCTATTTCTTATTCAAGCAAATCAATGTTTTTCTTAAGATAATTATAAATTCTATAATTTCATTATAGTAATTCTCTTATTGATTAGTAAATTAAGAAGTAATGAATACGTTTAATATTTTTTAGATATTCAATGTATTTATTTTTTACTTAATATGGAAAGTATATCAAAGACGGTAGGTTCAACTTTCAATAGAATGTAAAAGCTTTTGTTGTGGTTGTATATTTTCTGTCCTGAAAAAAAAATAGTTGAATCCACACGTTATATTTCCTTATTATTTTAAGTTAGAAATGAAAATATTAAATATTTTTTGTATTAAATACTATTTTACTTAATTTGAATAAAATATTATGAACATATTATTAAAGATTCTGTTACTACCGGCTAATTTAGGTATTATGTAAATCCAGCTAGTATCTAGAACGTACTACTATTATATACTTTTATTTATATACATATATATATATATACATATATATATAACACTACTAGTCTATTATTATATTCATTTTGGTAGTCAATAGATTTAATTCGATTGATTAAAAAAGATGCTAAATTATTATAAATTTTTTAATACTGATTTTAACATTAATTTTGATTTTTATGGATTAAAAAATATATATATATATCCGGATAAACCCAAAAATTTCGCGTGAGACAAAATAGTTGAATGATAGACGTAACATTAAAACAATTTGGTGTGTACGTCTACATCCAGTAAAATTGTTGCATATCCGACATTGTTACGGATAAGGTATCACGGTGTTAATGACCAAGTCCCTAATGGACCGAAATCATGTACGGTACTACGGTACATGCATAAAGTATGAACGTTCAACTTTAGTCGACAATAATGGATAAAAAAATAATAATCTCCTTCCAATGATTTTTTATTATTAGGTAAATGTAACAAAATTGCTAACGACAAGAAATTTTTACCGTCCAATTCAAACGCGTAACGTGAAAGGGCCGTAAAAATTGAACTTGTCGATCTTATCTACGAATGTGAATTCGGACATCATTCTCTACATTGATCAGATAAAGTCAAAAAATTTCTTTGAGCAGATGTAACTGGTTAATAACAGTAAAAGTCATAGAGTACGATAGTTATTAATTGGTTGTGAGTGATTACACGCAAATTTTACTGTATAAAAGTTAGAAGATAGGGCTCAATCCCCTCTGTCGGGGCCGGCTGTAAATTAAAGTGAAAAGTAATAGTGAAAGCATATATATATATATATATATATATATATATATATATATATATAATATGAATAATTATATATTTTTATTTATCTTATTGAGAGAGAATAAAATGAAAAATTAACTTTCTATCAATATTATTTTAATTTTCGTTAATTTAAATTAAAAAAATATCTTTATCATTTTTTCTTTCTTTCAAATAAACAAACATAAAATAATACAGCAAGTAATAATCCAACAGCCATGCATGTGTGGCACGTAGTTTTTGAATGGTAAGTTTATTCTTAAATTTTCAAGTAAGTAACCTCATCCAATTTGTTTCGTAGTGATAATGTATTTGCTTAGTGTGTTATACTATGATTTAACATACACTCCCTCCTCGTATTTCGGTTCCCACGATTTGAAAATTGCCAAACTTTAATTATTGACAGAAAATAACTTCAAATAAACGTTTCAGCTTTAAAAATATAAATAGACAAATAATTATATTTAAAAATTGCCAAAATATAATTATTAAGCTCAAACGTTTATGCACATGAGATTGTTTTCTTTTAAAAAAAATTATAATATTTTCATATATAATTATTTTCCTATTTATATTTCTATAAATTAATTATTTAAATCAACCTTAATTGATTTTAAATTATTATAAATTATAAATAATAATAAATCATTGTGACAATTACCTTTTAAATACTAAGTAAGGAAAAGTTTTATAAAAGTACAAATGTTTCTAGCAACTTAAAAGTAAGTGTTAATTTTTATATGTTTTAAATATAATAAATCATTTTTTTAAATGTCATTTTACTTTTATTTCTTAAATTAATGCCCATTTATTAATCATATTATAATATAGATATGAAGTATCTTTGGATCTCTCTTGATATAGGTGATCATGTTTAATAAAATCTTTTCTCTTGATTATATATATATATATATATATATATATATATATATATATATATATATATATATATTTATATATATAATCTACAAGAACTCCAATCCCATCCATATTGCTTAAAATAACTTATTGAGATTTACGAAATACATCACAGCATTTGCAGTACTGTTATTTTTTCTTCAACCAGGGAATTCATACACACATATATTGACGCGGGATTAAATCGTAGACACTGTGGATAGAAATTAAATATGAACTTAAAAAAATGGATAGAAATATCTCTCCAACAAAGCAAATCTTAATTAGTGCATAAAGTTTTTAGTAAAATAAATAAAAAATATTCAAAAAGGAAAAAATTATCATATAAAAATCAGATAAACATTTAATACTTACTTTTTAAAAATATTAAAAATATTTAATGTAATATTTTTAATGTTCTTGCTAAGTGACCTTGACCCTTGTTAGAAAAGCCATTTAATAATTATTTTCTTAAAAAAAAGTTGACTTTATTTTTTTGACCAAAAAATATTCATTCTTTCTTTTTTACTTTCTAAGGGAAATAGTTTAACTTATTTGTATAGTATGTGTACGTAAAAAAAAAAAAAAAAAAACAAATAAGTGGACAACATGTAACGTAAGAGAGCAATTTAACTTGTTTGCTTGAAAATCACTTAATTTTTCTTGTAATCATCAACATATACTTTTCAAATTATTAAATTAAATAAAATACCTATCGACTAAGTTTATTATATAAAAAAATCCCTTATTTTTGTACTAATTTAAGGGGAAAAAATAAACAATTATTTTTAAAATAGAATGTGTATTTAGTTTAATTTTCTAAAAATACTTTTTTATATAAAAAAAACTTTTAAAAACAAATAATTAGATACTATTTCTAAAAGTAACCGTTTCTAAACAGACGTTTGTAATAAAATGAGATTAACAAAAATATTTGCATCCTTCTTTTTTCGTTTAATTTTTATTGGTTGGTTAGATTTTATATTGGAAGTTGTGCACAATAAGCTAGATGTAAATCAAACATGATGTAAACCAAATACGCACTCGTTTTTATTTTTTAATATTTAGATTATTATTATTATTATTTTTAAAAGCATTTTTTCATTATTAAGATGAACACTTGCACTTAGTATAAAATTGAAAACCCCAAAGTGTCGTGTGCCCCACTGAGAGAGTATACCTAATCCTAATCACCAAACGTAACTATAAATAATGCTATTTGGATCCTCATTTCTATCCCTTCTCACTAAGCAGTCTGAGCCTGAGCAACATACAGAACCCACTCAAAAAGCTGTTCTGTACCCATTGCAGATTCACAGCACATCACTGTGCGGCGATTCTAAACGCCGTCGTTTCGCTCCACGATGTCGATTCGTGACTCTGAATCACTAAATTGGCACTACGACACTGAACTCGACGACGAAACCCTCGAAATCCGTGGCCGCAAGCTCTTTTTCATTATCGTCCTCTTCTCCATCATCCTCCTCTTCACCGCGCTCTTAGTCTTCGCACGTCGGATCTGCCGCCGCCACCACCACCACCACAACGGCCTCCTCCTCCCCGACGCCGTCCCGCCGCCGCAGAACACCGGCCTCGATGCCGCCGCGATCAAGAGGCTCCCGATCGTCCTCCACCCGCGGCGCAACCGCATGGAGGAGGCGGCGGAGGAGACGGAGTGCTGCATCTGCCTCGGCGCGTTCGCCGACGGCGACAAGCTGAAGGTTCTTCCAGGGTGCGACCACAGCTTCCATTGCGAGTGCGTGGACAAGTGGCTCACGAATCACTCCAATTGCCCTCTCTGCAGAGCTTCGCTCAAGCTCGATTCTTCTTCCTTCCCCGCGATTTTGATCCAATCGCCACCCTTTAGAACTAGTCTTCCGGTGTGATCCCTTTTTTTTTTCTTTTCAGTTTTCGATTTGTAACTTCAACAGTAAGTTAGTAATAGTAATAGTAAATCCCTAATCCACTTGTTTTGGATTATTTGTCTTGAGTAATGTAAATCGTTGTAAGAACCAAGAAGGGAATCCTTAGAGATATTGATAGTTTAACAGCTTTTTTTCTTTCCATAAAGGGCATTGCTTTCAATTAATCTTATTTTTATGATAAATAACAAATATAAATAATTAATTCAAAGTTCATATTCCTAAACTACAAGTTGTAGTACTTAACTCATTATCTGTTTCAATATATCTCTTGCATATGTGGGCTGAGTTTTGAATTAAAGGTCTCTGTAATGTGCATCGAATTATATATTAGTTTGAATTTTCTTACCTCTAGCAACATATCAACTTTATATAATTTATTATAATTTTTTATATTTTCGATATTGATAACCATCTAAATGTAGATCTATTCATTAAAATCACCGCTGTTTAATATCTAAATATATGAATTAATGAGATATCATTTTTTAAATAGATTTTGATAATTTAAAAATTAGTCACTGACTTTGAATTAGGAGATAAGTACCTAGGTTCCCGCAAAAGTAGTTTTCTGATTCAGGTAAAGAGGCACTTAATTTTGAGAATAAAAAACATCAACGAAATTTATTATTTTATTTTAGTCTAAGTGGAATCAAAATAATTGAGTCTAATTTACCATTTGAACATTAAAATACAGAAAAAAAAGGTATGGTTAGCTATTTTAAATGTTTTGTTGTATTTTTTTAATTTGGAATGTTGTGATAAATTATTAGTCGCATTTGCCGAAGTTTAAATATTTATTCAGAATTAATTAAATATTGATAATAAGTTGGAAGATGCCAATTGCCAAAGCCAAAGAAAAAGGGTTACCCAAGAAATTCCTTCACATGTGACAAAGGTCCAAGACAGGGGTTTTTAAATTTTTTTTATTTTCTGATTGAGTTTTGTTCCCACGTTGGGTGATGGAAAAGTACAAGACCGGGGATCAAAAAGGTAAGAATATAATTTCCTTGCACCCCTCATCTATGTAAGTCCTAAAATAATATTGCTCTTATATGTTCTGTTTATATTGTGCAACTAGATAATGGGGACTTTTCGTTAAGTTGGGACCCCGAAACATGAAAAAGTACGACTATGCTACGATCCCTCATCCTTTTTTTCATTTGAGAACGTTATATTCTCTTATTTTATCCTCCTAAATATCTTATTATTATCTTTTATGATCTCTTGTAATTCGTTGATCACTTTTAAATCTTTTTGAACCACCTCAATTTCCATTTGTAAGTCATGAAAGTTTTGTAATAAAATATTTTTTTTATAACTATTCATTTTTATGATGGAGCAAAGATTCCAATTCTTTTTCTTCTTCAAAAACATTGCTAATGAAAACATTTTCAAAAAGGATATCCCTTTTTTCTTCATCATTTTTTTGAAGTAAGATATGGTCTTTAGTGAGTTCTTTTTCTTCAAAGGATTGAAGGAGAAGTAAAAATATTTAATATTTTCGAAATATAAAAAACATTTAAAACTTACTATAAAAAAAATAATAGAATAATTTGTAAGATGACAGAGTATGAAAATTTATAATTATTCTTCTCATTTTCAATTAGTTCACTCCATTGTCGATCCATGAGACTTTATGTCAATACTTTTGTTTTAATTTTTATATATGTTTTCTCCAATCGCAAGTTGCCCAACATTTGGATTACGTTTACAATGCATGTTTCATGCTAAGTTAGCAGTTTTCAAACGGAATTTGAAGTCTTTTTTTTTTTTTATACTTTTAGTAAGTTAAAGTACAGAGATAAAATGTTTTAGGACATCAAACACAAAGAAGTAGTATATAATAAGTTTAATTTGAAGAAAAGTTCCATAAATAAAAAGGACAAAATTTAATTTACTAAAATTTTAAAAATATGATATCTTAATATAAATAAAATAAAAAAGTTTAGGGACAATTTTTTCGCTCAAATTAGGAATATTTCAAACTTTAAATGAAACTAGCTGTGGAATTTAAGGACTAACCAAAAGAAAAACATTGTTGCTTAATCCGATAAGATTTCGCACGATGGATGAACCATGAGGATACATCTTTATGTCCTAATAAAGTAAAAAATAAAAACCTTAAATATATTTTAATTCTCTGCAAATATAGCTGTCAGGTTTTAGTCTTTGAAGATTTTTTGCTACTTTTAAGTTCCTAACGAGGGGTGGAGGAGGAAAAAGAAGAATTTAAAAACTGATTGGAGATTGTTTCAACAAATTTTGTGATCTCGAGTTTGGATGTAAAAGATACTTGTGGTGTATATAAAAAAATATTCTACTAAAAAATTGATTTTGTATTTGCTTAAACTGTAAAAAAAAATTGAGTCTTTTAAGTTTTTTCTCGTTTACAATTAAGTCATTCTGTCCTTATTTCATCCAATATTTAAGTAATCAACAAACTCATAATAAAAATATATTTTTTGTTTTGTTTATTGTTATCATACAAATATTTATTTACTATAAGGATCGTCAATACGATATTAATTCAGTACAATTAGAGCGCCTTTAGTTGATACATTGTATCTGCTTTATTGTAATTGATGTCATGTTTAGTGTACCTCATCATCTAATTTCATTGAATAATGGATGAAGTTAAAATGGAGGGACAAAATTCTAAATGAGAGAAAATTTGAGAGATGCATTTGATCATTTTGATGTTATTGAAACCTACCTAGAAACAAAAATTTGCTATACTAACACAACTAAATGAAACAGTTCAACTTTTGTTATATATATATATATATGGGATAAAATCTTTGATATCAAATAAAGACTTTATACCAAATCTACATTGTTGATATAGGTTAATTATACGATTTAAAATACTTTAATAAATATCATAATAATTAATTATAATCAATGAATTATATTATTTTATTTATTTTTTAACTATTTATAAAAATTATTAACAAAATAATGTTCTCTACAAATGTTTCACATAATAAAGTTTATAAATTTTTATAGTTATGATATAAATTTTTCACCGTTAATATAGA
>PYAF01000356.1:1793953-1806466 GCA_007407185.1 Glycine tomentella
AGAACTTTTCCAGACATTTCTAATTCGTGGTCTAATTCGAAAACATTTTGCTTCGAACATAGGGATTGCTAAGAGTAAAATTCGGGAAAAAGAACCGATTGTATGGGAAATACTTCAAGAAGTTATGCAGGGACATCCCGTATTGCTGAATAGAGCGCCGACTCTGCATAGATTAGGTATACAGGCATTCCAACCCAGTACCAAATACGAACTTAGAAAGATCCGAAGTGATCAGAGCTGTAATTGTACGTACTTGTAAAGAACTCAAACGTAGCAATGGTATAATAATTCAGTATGATGATAATATTCTAATTATCAACGAATCCCTCGAATTTTAGGAGGCATGGGGATTGTAATTCTTTCAACTTCTAGAGGTATAATGACAGATCGAGAGGCTCGATTAGAAAGAATTGGCGGAGAAGTTTTATGTTATATATGGTAATCTTTCTAACACCCGAATTATATGAGAAACTTCTATCCATTTTTGGTAAAAAAAAAAAAAGAGAGAGAAAAAAACGCAAGTTTCTAATATAACTTCCCCCCTTATGTATATTTGTGAATGTGATAAGGGATTTAACTGGAATTAAAAAAAGGGGGGATTCACGAAGATTTAATTACTAAATGAATAACTTACCTCTTTAGTTATATATGTATAACAAAAATTGTTTATTTATAAGAATCCATATTCAATTCTATATCAAAACAAGATATAAAAATTTTGAATAGATTCTATGAAATCTCAAAAAATCCCGCTATTAGAGACAAATTGAAATCCTTAGCATAGTACTCAAGAGTTACCCATTTTAGAGTATTGGGACTTGGAAGTTTTGTAATATGAAATAGGCTAAATTTTAGATTGTACAAAAAACAACAACTCTGATTTGGTTGTATGTAAAGAAAAAAATGGGACTTGTGTGGGCTTTTAGAGTATTGGGACTTGGAGGTTTTGTAATATGAAATAGGCTAAAATATTAGATTGTAAAAAAAAAAAAAAACACTCTGATTTGATTGTATATAAAGAAAAAAAATGGTATATATATACATATATTTATTAGATAAATGCTAACGGTTAATTTTGTTAAAATATTAATGGAAAGAATGCAAAATCACTTTTCCCTTCTTCTTTTAATCACCAAACTAACATTATATATAACAAAAATTGGTTTCTTTCCATATTTATGCTCTCTCCTTTTCTGCCCAAGTATAGACAAATTATTTTTTAAGATGTGTCCTACTCTAAAGTTTTGTTTTCTGTAAGAAGAAAAAATGAAAGGAAAGAAAAACAAATATATACAAAATGACACAAATATTCATACTAAAAAAAAAGAAAAGAAGTATATAAAATTAAGAAAAATTTAGTCTTTTAAAATAAGACATTTCTATCCTTTTCTTCTCAAATGAGGAAGAAAGCAAAACAAAATATGGGTTCCGCAGGAATTTTATTCCTTCCTTCCATGTGACTAACCTGTAACCAAACAAACAAACAAATATGATATGAGAACATATTTTTCATTTTTGTAATGCTTTGACTTTAATTTATTGAATTAAGTTCATTTTTTTAAAAATGAATTTCATTTATTCGATAAATAATCTATTTCAGTATAAACTTAAAAGAAGGGAAAAAAAAAACTTTTTTACTGGCCTAGAAGTAAACTAAAACTGTATACATTTCACATGAGCTTCACTCCAAACACAAACCTAACGGGCCATTCTAATTGTTGAGGCATTCCTAAGCCCATTGACTCATTACTCGTACAGGCTGAGCCTTTGAGTTAGAGCCCAAAACTTCCTCATAATTTGCTAGGGTTTCTTGTAGGCTATAAATTGTTGCAACCTTCCACATTCCATTTCTTCTTAATCGCTGTTACTTCTCAGCAGCTTCGGCTAGGGTTCAGAAACGAAAAAGGGTTTGGTGTTCTGTTCGCGATGAGAGCCAAGGTGAGTTCAATTGTTCACTGTTGCTTCGCTCATTTCCTTTGCCTATTTGTGTTTTTATTAAGCGTTGAGGTCTGATTGGGACTTTTTGTTTATTTGCAGTGGAAGAAGAAGCGTATGAGGAGGTTGAAGAGGAAGCGCCGAAAGATGAGACAGAGATCCAAGTAGTGCGTTAAACCTAGTTTGTTTCTGTTGTTTTTACAATTGCTTATGTTGTCGAATGGGACACTCAGTTGTTAGTGGCACTGGTTTCTCCTTTTTGATGTTTGATACATTTTGTTGGATTCAAGTAATTTATGTTCGTCTTATGTTATTAGCTCAAAACAATGTTGTTACCGCTTTTGCGAATCAACATGATCTCTTATTTGCATCTCTGATTCTCTTAGGGTTATTGTAATTTCACATTATATCTGCTTCAAATTTTTTATGATCTAATTGATATTCTTAATTCCAACATCTTATCCCCCAAATTTAGATCTGAAGGCTTAATCCGTTCAATTGTTTTGTTGATAAAGAAAATTTCAATTACTTAGGATGATTTGGATGGTATTTGTTTAACATTTTCTCAAAAATTGTTGCTGCATTGCCAATTTGGAATCTTATCTCATTACTCTTTAGTATTTGTTAAACACCATTTATGAAATATGATCGGGTACATGATATGCTGACCCATAAAAGCTCGTTGATTGATACATATCGCTGAGAAATTAGGAATTAAAGCCAGTGATGATTTCAGTTTTTTTGTTGAAGTCAATTTTAAAGAAAACATAAATTTAGTGTTTCACCAAATAATATAGATAAATAACAAGGCACGGCAATGCTCATCATTGCGAATTACAATATGGGATTCAAGTATTGTCAGCGTTCCATTCGAACAACTCATCCCTGCAGAGGGGTGAATTTCTCATATTCCCTAGTTTAATTCTGTGCGCCATCTGAAATGACCAAAACAGATTTGATTCGTTAGGATGATTGATTGTCATTAGGTTATGTATTAGATTATATGATATTTTTAGAAAGAAAAATTTGCGAAAAGTAGCTTTTTATGTATTTGTCAATCAAATCAGTATGATATTTTAAATTTGCTAGGTTTAAAGGGTGTTCTAGGATTAAATGAATGTTTTGAGTTTGTAACCAAGGTTTGCAAAACCGCATTATGCTATATGTTGAAAAGAAGATAAAGGTAAGCACAGATAACATGAAAGAGAGGACTGTGAGAATCTATAGTCTGCAACAAAATGCTGTTTAAAATCCCACCAGTACAAATCTTTAAAAGAAGGAGCAAGTGAGGCAAGTGTCTGCTCAAAAACTGTTTTCTATAAATGTGGCCTACAAAATTTGTGGTTTAGTTTTTGTGGTTTAGTTAGGTAGTAAAAAGACTGAAGAATCTAATATTGGCTCTAAAGCCGAGCAGTACCCCCGGAGAAATTTTTCGCGTTGTTCATCAACACAAATTTTTAAGAATAGAGTAAGGATGTGTTTGGATTTTTTTGGGGATTTTTCAAAAGTATGATTAAGAGTATAATGAATTCAAAATCATATTTGGTTACTTTCAAAAATATATTTGAAACCAAAATTTTGCTTGTAAGGAATACTTTTGCAAATTGGGTTTGAAGACACGTTTTAAGTGTAAGATTGATTTCAGGTTAACGAATTGATTTCAAGTTAATAATTGATTTTCGATAAATTTTCACATTTGGTATTATATTAGAGGAGAATTGATTGAGTTCATAATTGATTTTTGATAAATTTTTACATTTAATTTTATGTTAGAGTAGATTTTAAAATTGATTTTGTTAACACTTATTAAATAATCACTAAATTATCGCATGATGTTTTGAGATTGTAGAAACTTTCTTTACTTTTATAACCATTATTATAGCAACCTCCCTCCCTAATAAGAACTTGCGATGGGCATTCACACGGCAATTCTTATGTTGTTTTTTTCGAATGTAAGGCTGAAATTCATATTATAATTACTAAGGTTTAATTATAAAATTTACATCAAATTATTTACCACCTAGATTTATATTTGTGAATTTTAACACTCAAGTTTTTAATTTTGACACATTTTACTTATCATGTTTTATTATTGTGAATTTTACTGTCAAAAGTTTCCATATATATATATTTTTTTTTGTATTTTACCATTATATTGATAACAAAACAGTGTGGTTTTGAAAAAAAATGGTAACTTCAAATTATGTTTGTGCATAAGAAAAGTTGTTGTAAAAATAGTAAAAAAGGAGAAATTTATGCAATATAAAAAAATATCATGGAGTGTCATTGATGATAATGTTGATGAGAAATACAAAAATTATATTCACATAGAAATTTGTAATTTAACTCACTTTTATTTCTATTATAACATTTTTTAGAAAGCAATATTTATACCTTCGAACAAAGGTCACCTCTGAGTCAGAAATAGAGATGGTGTATTCCTTTGGTTCTTTAAGTGTTTTATTTTTTGCGATTCTATTTGAATTCCTACTCCTTACTTTTCAATTTACCCTTATTTCTAAACTCCATTATTACACGCTTGTTAAATTATTACTTTAACTTTTAAAAAAAAAAAACTTATCATTTGACCAACATTTAATAAGAAGTCTGGTTTTGTTCCTTATCCACAGCCGTCTTAGGCTCTTAATATTCCTCCTAGAACAGTTTCTTTAAGGAAAATAATTGCAGGTGAGAACAAGGTTATCCACAAAAACCCTAATTAATGTCTATTCATAATTCTAATTTCTAAATGTTAAAGTAGAAATCAATTTTCTTAGAATTGGAGGGTTTATAAAGAATGTAGTCAAAATTTCATGTGATTATTAACTAATGGTCTGTTTCGAGTCACAGAGAAAAACTAAGAAATGAAATTTAAAATTTGAATTGAAAGAAAAGTAGAAAAAAATCATTTAATTTTTTCCTTCCCCAAGGAGTAAGAAGATGAACACTATGTCTATGTAAATATATGATTTTGACTAATGGATGCGATTTATATTGTTAATAGTCTAATAAATAAATATTTTCATAAAAAAAATAAATGTCTCTTTAATTGATTTCACAATTATTAAGACTATAAAAAAATATTTAATATATTTAAAAAGTGATCTATGTTTCTTAAAATTAAAAAAAATCTCATTGTATTCCTATAATATGAATTGATGAAAGAACAATTCTAACAGTACTATTCTTTGATATTCTTAATGGTTATTAGTTAAAAATACATATATAACATTACTCTATTATTATATAACTTAGCTAAATAACTTATTTAATTTTTTATCTTATTTTTTGTTTTATTTTATTAACAAAATATAATTGCATCCCATATATATTTTGTTCAAATTTTACTAAATATCCCTTTCTTTTTTATTTTTATGTAATTGACTGTAAAACCTTTCTTCTTTTTTTATTTTTCATTCATACCTTCATTCACATTTTCACCCAAAGGTTCATTCACTATAATATTAAATCATCCTTTGTTCTATTAACTTGTTCTACTAATATGCGTATAAATATATAAACTAATTTTGATTCTCAACACACCCTAGCCTTCACCTCATTGTCGCCCACTTTCCTTTGGACGACTCCAACATTCCCATCATGTGCCGTTTTATCTCCTACCTTTCAAATCCATGGACATTCTCAAACACAAACAATAACAGGCTAAGAAGGTGGCTTGTGGTGGTTGTTGTCGATGAGGTTGTGACAGTCATCTTCCTCGTGAGGTGATTTAATTGAAAAAAACTTGTCACTTTATCACATGTGATTCTCTAAGTATATGTGTGTATATATATATATATATATATATATATATATATATTGTTTTTTTTGTTTTTTTACTTTTTATCTCCGTTTCCTCTCAAAATCCACCTCAAATTGACATGAATGTTAATAGTTTTGCATGGTATAATCCTCTTTAGAGTATGTTTCAAAAAAAATTCACATTGTACTGACTAATTATTCATCAACCTCATCTTAAACCGAGTAAATTGAATGTTACTAACGAATTATTAAGACTGTGATCATAGGGAGAATAACTCCAAAAACAGTAAGAAACCCCCGAAAAGAAGGAAAAAAAAATGAAAATAGAATCATTTACTTTGGAAGCGTCGGAGGAAGAAGATCTAACCCAGGCTCAAGGGAGAGCCCTTTAACAATTGCGCAAAGTCTCCATGTAATTCCTAACTTCTTCCGCTATCATCCGCTGCATCATTTGCATAAAGTAATTCTGATCCGAAACCTTGTGATTAACAAACTCTTCTTTCTCCTCTTCCTCTTCTTCCTCTGATTTTTCCCCAGGAGGGAAAAGGCTCAACGACGTCGTAACGGGACTCGGCGCTCGCTCTTCCTCATTTTCCTTTTCAATGCACTGCTTTTTGAGAGGCTGAAACGTGTCAAACAAGGATGATGGACGTTTGGCCTGCGGAGACGCTGACGAGGAGGAGGATTGCTCCTCCGCGCGACGGCGGCGGAGCGTGGAGTTCCAGTGGTTCTTGATGGCGTTGTCGGTGCGGCCGGGGAGGAGGCGCGAGATGGTGGCCCACTTGTTTCCGTGAATGGAGTGCGCCTTAATGATTAGCTTGTCCTCCGCCGGAGTGAACGGACGGTGTTGCACTTCGGGACTCAGCTGGTTGCACCACCTTAGACGACACGACTTTCCGGAACGGCCGGGAATGCCGGCGCTTATGACGGACCAGTTGCGTGCCCCGTGCTCGTTCACCAGTTTCAGCAACGTCGCATCCTCCTGTGGACTCCAAGAACCCTTCACGCGATCGTCGCCGCCGCTCATCATCGTCGTCGCCTTTCACCTGTTCGAGAAAATGCCAGAGAAAACACACAAAATTTGGTGCCTGTTAAATATACGTTTTTATGCGATCTGCTTCCTTGTTTAGATCATAAATGAATGAAAAAAGGATTTAGTTGGCACGAACCTTAAAAACTTAAAAGTATAATAGATTTTTGAACATAACAAATGCGGGAAGGTTTCTGGTTCCAATCTGTTCCACAACCTCTTGGTGTGTGGGTGTTTATGGTTTGGACTTAGGTAGGTGGAAGTTCAGAGGTCGGTTTTCTAACTTCTTGAGAGAATTGAGGGTTTATGAAGAGAGTGGGTGAGAAAAGATTAATTAATAATGGAGGAAGTTATAACTTCCTCTTTTATCTAACCGATTCAAATAACGCCTTTTCCTAGAAAATCTAGCAAGGAAGGTGGATACTGGATAAATTTTGATCGGTTTGTTTGATCGTGTTGCTGTTCTGATTCTTTTGTCATTATTTTATAACGTCTCACGGTTTGTTCCATTAATTTTAAATGTGTGTTGTTTTAAACTTTAGTTGGATAGACATGATGATTTCCAAGAGTGTGGCAGTTAGGATGGAGTATTCAGTCTATAAATGTAATTTTTGACTTTTTATTTATTTGTTTTGTAACGGGAATTAATTGTTATTTATGATCATAATAATCTTGATGTAGCCAGGGAGGCCAACTAACTGATGGGCAGTCAAAATGAACATGACGGTGTAACTGCCATCCGTTATAATATATTTAAGAGTGGTTATATGTAGTTGGACGATGGCATGCGAATTGGATGAGTAAATGGAAGGAGCAAGGGTTTTTTTTTTTTTTTTTTTTTTTTTTTTTTTTTTTTTTTTTTTTTTTTTTTTTTTTTTTTTTTTTTTTTTTTTTTTTTTTTTTTTTTTTTTTTTTTTTTTTTTTTTTTTTTTTTTTTTTTTTTGCAACTGTAAGTTGTTAGTGCAGTTAGACATGCATATGGTACATGCTCGAGTTTGGAGGAGTTTTCAAACTTTAAATAACTCGATTCAATTCTTCACCAACGCCAATAATTGGTTGTCCTCTTATACTAGTTAAAAATATATTTAATTAGAATATATCCAAGTTTATTATACATCTATTTCGTTATCGATTGTCATATATGATAACAAAGGATGGTATATATAAAGGTTTTCTATTAATTCAGATATAAAGGTTATTATATGTCAAAGACTTTATTATTACCTATTTTTTATTTTTATTTTTATTTTTCTTTCTTTTCTCTTTGGGTGTCAATGAACGGTGTGGTCTTTATAATTTTTTTTATATAATATGATTATGGACTTCTGTAAGAATTATTTTAAAAGTTATATTTATATAGTTTCCAATAAGTTTTTACACTAATATATAAAAATTAACTATACTCGCGAAAAATTCTGTGAGAAGGAAAGATTTCTCATTCTAATCCAAAGATGTCATGAACCTTAAGAACAATTTCCATAAATTGTTTTTTTTATAATTGTGACGATGACTAAACGCCACTTATGGGCGCTAAGTTACAGGGTCTAACATGCTAAAAGCGGCTATGTATGTTTACTTTAAACGTGCCGTTGTAACAACCTGCATTTTCATCATGTTTTTAGTCATCCTTATGATATTTTAACCAATGAATTATTGTCTAAAGATGAACTATGTATGTATACGAATGTTGAGGAGTTTTCTTTGGTAGACACCTCTTGAACCTGCCAGCTATATAAGTTCGAGATCATGACATTAACAAGAAGAACTCTCATTGAAGAATTAATTAGTTCAATACTTTATTGTAAGAAAGAAAAGAAGAAAAAATAGATGTTAAAGCATGCAAAAAGTTAATGTTTTATATTTATGTGGAACTATTAAGCAAAGATTTATATAAACTACTCTTCGGAGCTCTAAAAAAATGATATTGTTTGTCATACTTAAATGTAAATAAATTTAATTAATTTTATCTTATTTAATGTTAATATTTCTAAAACATCTTTCATTTAATTTTATTTCTATTTTGAATTACTCTTTTATTTATTATAACAAGTTTCAATAAAAGACATTTAAAAAAAAATCTTACTTTTTATTTGAGATAATTACAATTAAATAATGTCAACTAACTTTCTTAATTAATGTAAAATTAATTATTTTTACTTGTATATAAATTCAGATTAAGCATGTATTTATGAGATATGTTACGCATCTTTCTAGCACTCATTCAGACCTTGTTTCACTAATGTGTGAAGTGGGCTTGAAAATAGATATGTTTTGTTGATGGTACTTTCATAGGTTATTTTTTTAAAAGACAACTTAGTCTGTTGTATAAAGACCCCTTATGTCATGTATATGATAGCATTACTTAAAAATAATGCATGACTTATCTCATGGAGTTCTTAACCGATGATAATTATATATGATAGTTTACTCATTCTTTGATATGCTTAAGGTAATACCCCTAAGGTGTTTTACAAGGTAAATTTATTTGACACATCTACATATCGATATCATACCCCCTTGGTCTAGCTTCTTTGAAGTTTGTTTTTATGAACCCTAAAATTCACCTTCTTGCCCAAATTCTTTATCGCCATTGTTTTCTTCGATGACTCTGTCCAACTCTCTTATTCGTTATCTATAAGGGGCACCTCTAGACTTGGAACATAAGGCTTTACAGTTCCGTCCTTTTTTACCTCCTTATATCATAATTTATTTTATAGCATTTCTTCATTAGGAGTATCATCCATTTCCTTCCTCAACTAAATAGTGTCCTCCCCATGATTGGGGAATCTATCCTTGTATATCATGAGCTTTTCTCCTCTTCCTCATTTAGTACCACCTCCACATCTTCATTTACTTTTGATGTGCATCCTCCGATCCCCTCCACTTTCATCTTGACCTTTTTCTTTAAAATTTGTCTTCCTCTTGGCTTGAAAGTCCCTTGGTGTAACTGTGACTTTCTTGAATCCTAACAGCATCTATAAGATTATTATTTTCTTCTTTACATTGTTAACAAAATATATATACTGTTTGTAACATTATTTTAAATAAAATTTAAAAGTTACAAAGTTTGACTTGAACTCACCAAGTTTGGCTTAAGTATAATTTGTTGTGTTATAAATTGACTTGCAAACTTAAAAAATTGCAGTTATCATTTTTAAGTTTACCTCAATGATATTTTGAAATAATTTATAGATCTATTTTAAATTATTTAATTATAAACCTTTTACTGTAATTGATTTTAAGTTTCAGTATGAATTGATTGAATAACTTATTGAAAATTAATACTTTTGACTTTAATATAAATAAATGAAATGTGTATTCGTTCTGAAAAAAAAAAAAACTGTATAGAGTTTATTTTGATCAATAATTTGCTAGCTCGACTATAGAATATTCACCTATTAGCTTTATATGATTATGAAGTGTTGGAAGCTTTTGGGACATGGCAATGGTATCACTCATAAAAGAAGTATGTTCATCAGTTCATGTCATCATGTGTAGTTCATCCTCTAAAAAGTTAAGTAGACTTGTCTTTCATCACATTTTGTCATACAAATAGAGTGACATATTATAAATTTGAACTTCCATTGTTTAAAATACGTGGCTTCACCATTTAAAACTTATCTTTTCTTCTAAACAATTAGTTATTTTCAAATTTTCGTTTATATTATTTTCTTTTTAAAATCTCAACCTTTTCAAGTTAATTACTTTTAGAATTTTTGTATAAAAATTCCCTTTTTCTTCTCAAAATTATAACTGTTTTTACTCTAAATTACTTTTTTTGCAAATTACCATAATTTGGAGGTTAGTCATGAAATTATATTTGAGTTCCCAAATTCAAAATCTAACTTTGTTTTATTCTGAATTGATTAATTATAATTTAAGTGTATTATACTCTACCAATTTCTTTAAACTTTGTTTAGAATTTGTCTGGTGTATTTTAGCAAAAATAATATTAATTTAATTTTGTGAACTTATGAGATAAATAGATATCGTTATTTTATAAAATATATTACATATTTCAATCTTATAAATTTTAATTCTCATTTACTAAATTTTACATAACTACAACTAAATATATATATAGAATTATATTATACATTCAATTTTATAGCATATATGTACATCCGCACGGAGTACTCGTATTATAAATTTGAGCTTCCATTGTTTAAAATACGTGGCTTGGCTTCACCATTTAGTACTTATCTTTTTTTCTAAGCCATTAGTTATTTTCAAATTTTATTTTATATTATTTTCTTTTTAAAGTCTCAACCTTTTCAAGTTAATTACTTTTAGGATTTTTTTTTATAAAAATTCCCTTTTTCTTCTCAAAATTATAACTATTTTTACTCTCAAATTATTTTATTTGATTTTTAAATATCTATTTTTTATCTCTCTAAATCTAAACTACTTATATATTTTTTTACTTATTTATTTAAATTAATTACACACATTTTTTCTTTAAATTTAAACTTATATAATAATAACGATAATATTTGAACTTGGAATCTTATGCATATTATTCAAATTTCCTACTATGAGTTTAACTATTTTTTTTTTCAATTATCTAAAATATATTCGTGCAATATTCAAGATGATTACTAATAAAGTGGATTTTCATATAACGAAAACCAGTCCAAGTCAAAAAAATTCATTTTTTAAGTATCCTAATTGAGTAATTTGTCTCTAAATAGTCCCTACATTATTCAGAAAGCCCCAAAAAACTTTACAAATTGTGATCATATTAGGTGATGATATCCTTTAGAATGTGTTTGATTTTGAGAAAAAAGTAAAAGGAAAGAAAATGAAAATAAATAAATGAAAAGAGATAAAAAAAATTGAAAGTAAGATGATTTTTTAGTTTTTTGGTAGGAGAAAAAAATGAAAAAAAGGAAGGTAAAACGTTTCTTTCATTTTGTATGGTTATGTAGAAAGTGAAAAGAAAGAAAATAGTCATGAATATGAAAACTATAAATATCTTTAATTAAGGAATTATAAGGATGAATTTTAAATTAATTATTACAAATTAATAATATTATTTATAATAATTTATGATTAAACGACATTGTAAAATCTCTTTATAATATTAATATATTTAAATTAAATAAATTTTTTGTACAAGAGTGATTTTATATTTTTGTCTTACAATATAAAAAACACAAAAATAACATAATAAATGATAAACGAATGACATATCCGATGCTACAAACTAATGTACAAGACCATGCAGCAAGAATGAAAAATTGTCGCAATAAGGTGACGTTTGGTTTGGGCAAAATTAAATAAATAATACAAAAAAATAAAAATTTAAGAAAATGGGGCAGTTTGGATACTATTTAAGAAAATAGGGCAGTCAAACACGCCCAGTTTAGGCGTGTTTAAACACGCCCGTAAAAAAAAAAACCGGTCGCTAAATCGGTCGCTAAACTTTTGCGACCGAAAATTCCGTCTCTAACTCGGTTCCTAAGTGTTTGCAACCAAGAATTCCGTCGCAAAATATGTTAGTGACTGAAATATTATATTTTTTATTTTTTTTAAAAAATTTACAGACGAAATTTACATTATAATTTACATTATAATTATCGTTTAGAAATTTACATTATAATTTTGACAAATAGATATATCAAAAAAATTACTTACTCACTATTTATCATAATATAAATTAGTTTTAATTTCATTTTTTAACATAATTATATATGAAACAATCAACAATATTTGTTTTTATTAAATATGTTATTTCTTTTAAAATTTCATCATATAAAATAATTAGGAAATAATAGTAAAATTAA
>PYAF01000356.1:1806566-1820724 GCA_007407185.1 Glycine tomentella
TTATTTTCTAACAAATATATTTAATTTCTAACAAATATATTTACTAAACATTATTTTCAGTAAAAAAAAAATGTCTATTCTAAATATTGTTATGATGGTCATCGTAACAATTGAATTAAATAAAAATAGTTTTAAATTTTCAAATATTGATTAAATTTAAATAATCAAACTATAAATATTTATATTATTTTAAAATGTGACCACTTAATTTTACTATTATTTCCTAATTATTTTATATGATGAAATTTTAAAAGAAATAATATATTTAATAAAAACAAATATTGTTGATTGTTTCATATATAATTATGTTAAAAAATGAAATTAAAACTAATTTATATTATGATAAATAGTGAGTAAGTAATTTTTTTGATATATCTATTTGTCAAAATTATAATGTAAATTTTTAAACGATTTAAGTTTAAAAAAAATTAAAAAATATAATATTTCAGTCACAAACACATTTTGCGACGGAATTCTTGGTCGCAAACACTTAGGAACCGAGTTAGAGACGAAATTTTCGGTCGCAAATGTTTAGCGACTGATTTAGCGACGAAATTTTTTTTTACGGGCGTGTTTAAACACGCCTAAATTGGGCGTGTTTAAACACGCCCAGACTGCCCCATTTTCTTAAATAGTTTCCAAACTGCCCCATTTTCTTAAATTTTTATTTTTTTTTGTATTATTTATTTAATTTTGCCTTTGGTTTGAGTATTTTCTGTTTTTATTTATAAAAAAAACAAAAAATAAGAATAAAAATATGTTTGTTTAAAATTTTGAAAACATTTTCCTTAAAAATATTTTCAAAACAAATCCAAAACTAAAAACAATAAATCAATGTTTTCATCTTTTTTTAAAAAGTGAAAATTTTTAAAAATTGTTTTTTAAAGTACTTTTTTCTTGATACATGGTTTTTAATTCTTAAAAATTTTAAAATATTTTTTTAAAAAAAAATTAAAAACTCAAACTAATCACGACCTAATGTATCCTCTCTTATTGTTCTTCTATTTCTATTTTTTGTCGTACAAGGAGGATTACCTTTTTTATGTGGGACTCGCTCTCTCTTTTTCTTTTATGTTTGCATTTTGTATTGAATAAGCAGCATTTAATAAGTGTAAAATATTAATATATTTAGTCCAAAATGTTCTTATTTAATATAGGATGTAATATGAAATGCCTTTTAAATATGTTAGTATAATTTTTCTCATAAGAATCAAATCTAGTAATTTTAAATATAAGGAGATATATGAGAAAAAATAATTTACGAGACTTAAGATCTGTAAAACATTTATAGGTTTATGGTACAGACTACATGTATATATGTTTTATATTTACTGAAAATAATTATGTTCAAACCAAATAGAATATACTATAAAAAATATTACTAGTTTTGGAATAAAAAGAGAAAGCTAAAACAATAATAAATTTTGGTCGAAAGACGAAGTATTGCTCTATAAAATGTCGAGCCACACACTTGTGTGCGTGTGCTTAGGTATATATTCTTTGTATATGTTCTCATTAATCACCAGTTTGGGAGAATTAGTATGACATAGTTGGTTCGATATATTGAAATTGATTTCACATTATTATTATTTTCTTTAATTTACATAATCTCTCATATGACCAAAGCAAATTAACACATTCTCAACGGTACCTAACTACAACCAAGAGTAGTTAGTTAGAATTGTGGCAATTGAGAAGAAGTCTATTTTGGTGGGATCGGGAGAAGTGGTTAACAGTAGTTGAATATATAAGTGATGTTAAAATTAAAATGAGAATTGATGTACAAAGGAAACGGAAGTTGAGGATGGAGATTCAATTCAGTGAATGAAAGGCTTAGACAAGAGAGATAACTCTTCTCCGAGTGTGTTCCTTTCTGTATTTTGGCCTTTTGAAATAGAAACCTATCACCAATTTCCATTCACAAATAATAATAATCTATAATTATATACAAAGGAAATAAAATATTTTGGAATATATATTTTTATGTCCATTTTATACTTATAATTATATTCATAAGTTATTATTTTATTCTTATAACAATTCTCATAAATCGCCCACTAACTTTTATTATTTTCTTATTTAAAAAAATATTAAAAAAATAATTAGACAAGCAGTGCCTGTTTTTCCATGATAATAATAATAATGGTATTCACTTTTGTCTTAGTAAATTTTGAACTATTTAATCCTTGATTAATATTATAAACTACACTAATATTATATTTTAACCACATTAAAATAAACACCCGTTGATTACATATAAAATCCAATCTCAAAATAACTTTTATTTTGCTGAATTCTCAAAGTAACTTAACACTCTCACTTTTATTTTATTTTTATTTTTAAATAAAAATAGAGAAGCAGGAAGGTTTCTCTTTCCGTTAGCAATAATAATGATGATGTCTATGTATCCACTATCTCATTTTTGTCATCTGCCAGTAAACAAGATGCATAATCCAATAATGAAAAAAAAGTGTCAAGTTAGACTTCGGTCCTACAAATATTTTATATTTAGTTTTTAATTTTTTATTATTTAAAAAATTTATTTTGATTGTTGGGTAAAAATAAGTTTTTTAATAGTTTTAAATTTTTTTTGGAATATTAAAAATTAGTATTTTTTTGAAATATTAGTTTTTAACTTCTAAATTTTTATATTTTTAAATTTTTATCCTTAATATATTTATTTAAATTTTTAGTTACCATTTTAAAACAAATCATTATTTTATTTTTTATTATCATTTTAAATTTTTTAACTGTTTCAACAACTAATTTTATGATATACTTATAATTTAATAAACTATTTTTTTAACTTTCAACAAGTGAATAGCTTTTTAAATTTTAATTAATTTTTCAGCTAGTTTTCTCAAACAAAATTTTAAAATATTTTTATCATCAAATTAGTTTTCTTAAAAGTAACGTACCATCACATTAATTAATAGTTAATTTTTTATTTATTATTAACATAGTCTCTTAAATATATAGAATAAGTACTAAATTCGTATTCATAGGTTTTTAAGAAATTAATTTATTGATCAAAATCTTTTATTCAAAAATGATATTGAAGGTTAAAAATCCGTCGCATATAAAAATTCAGGAGAAAG
Organism: Glycine tomentella; assembly: GCA_007407185.1. Lineage (NCBI taxonomy): Eukaryota > Viridiplantae > Streptophyta > Magnoliopsida > Fabales > Fabaceae > Glycine > Glycine tomentella. The sequence goes on from PYAF01000356.1 coordinate 1,809,665, forward strand.
AAAAAGCAACTCTAAAAAATAACACAATTCTAAAAACAAAAAGAGAAAGAAACACATATTGGAACAGGGGATTGCCTTTTTCCCCTTATAAATCGTTTTCAAAGGAACATTTTCTATAATGTTCCTTTTGTTTTATAGTAATCTAATTATGGCCGTGGTTCTTATCTACAATGGTATCACTGATTGTTGCATCTCATAAATCATCTGCTTCTGCGTATAAATAACAAGAGAATATTGGGCCCCATACAGGAACGACTTGTTGCACTACATTGAAGATTACTCGACTAGACGTGTCAATATTTCCCAACACCATAAATCATTTCTAAAAGTCACATGTAGTAGGATTTAAGAATAAAGTATCTACCATAAAAAAAATAAGAATAAAGTATTGTTGTAAATCTCGCGTTCAGTAATTAAATAAGTTAAATAGTACGTATAAGAGAAGAATAATTTTCAATTACTGAGTAATGTTGTTTTAAGTTGAGTTAAGCCATAATATAGATTTTAAGATAATATTAAAATTTATCCTAATAATTATTGTTTACTTTACTGGGTCCCCATAAGTTAATTCTGTTGGAGGATGTAGTGTGTTTTTGAGAAGTAATTGAATTCGACGGACTTTCTGATGAAAGCTACAGTACAGTTACTTAATATTTTTGCTTTGAAAAGTGTATTTTTCCGTTGTTTCAATGTGTATATCAATGTAATTGTTTATTGTTCATGATTCTTCTTTTTCCAATTATCCTTCTAATTGGATAAAATCCAAATGAAGAAAGTTACCAAGATTTTCTCTCAATCCCCCTCCTTTTTCTTGCATAAATTGGTAATTAAGCTCATGTTTCTATTTTGGAAGTAACATAACAAGTGGTCTTTGAATATGCTTAACCGGCTACTTTTTAATTTCAGTGTAACCTACCATAATTGGAGGCACAAAATTAACACTTACGCTTTCCTTAGTTTTATATCTGACCGGTAAATAAATGTTGAAAAATGGAACCAATAATTTGAGCTACTGACACGACCCCTCTAAGAATTAAAAACAAAAATGAAAAAGAAAATTGCAATGAATTATTGTACGTAATGAGAAGGCAAGAAGAACCTCTGCCTCTTACTTCTAGTGGGACAATTTGTTGCCACGGATAACGAAGCAATTTTGTTCACAGCGGATTTAAGTGATTGTTTGAGAGTGCTAAGGCAAACACTATTATTCTCTTCACTATCCTTTGAGCAAAGAACCAATATGCTTTTGATTCTGCCACCAACACTGGCTATGTCAGCTTTAACTGCTGTAAGTCTCAACCCTTTGAGGACTTGGATGAGCTCAGGGAACAGTTCTGGTCGATCATCACAGCAAAAAGAAGCTTTGATTATGATGTTTTCCTTTAATATGTTCACTTTTTTTGTGTAGCTTTCATCTGGAGCTTGGTGGTAGTCAATTGTTACTTCATCAGTTTCAGTTGGAACAGTAATGACTTTGCTGACATCCATGGCTTTTCGCTTTAGATCTTTCACATGGTCTACCACACTCCCTAGTAATGCAGCTTTGTCCATCTGCAACCACATAAATTTACCCCTTATAGTTTCTTTCTCTATTAAAGATAGGGGAGTTAGTGGAACTGAAATATATGGCCTATCATACAACCTATCGTAAAGCTATTCATGCTATAATTCTTTTTCTCATAGCTTCTTTTTTTTACTAAAGATGGGCAAGTTAGTGGAATTGAAATCTATATGGCCTATCATACAACCTAGTAAACCTATTCATGGAATTGAAAGTGAGGCCTGTTTGGGTAAGCTTCTCTAGAAGCACTTCTAGAAGAAGAAAATAAGAGTAAAAAGATGAGATGAGCTTCTCCATAAGTAAAAATAAGTTCTTCATTAGCCAATTTGTAGAAGCTCACCAATGTAGCTTCTCTAAAAGATGAAATGACATCTACAAATTAGTTAATGGAGAGCTTATTTTTACTTATGGAAAAGCTTATTTCATTTTTTTTCTCCTTACTTTTCTCTTCTAGAAGTACTTCTAGAGAAGCTAACATCCAAACAGACCCTATCTATCATGAAAAAAGAAACATTGAAATGCCACAAATATACACTGGATCAAATCTTATTTTCTTTTTTTAACCCAAGGTATTTTTGGCTGACAGTCAAAATTAATCCCTCAGAAATATTAAAATGTATTTAAGGAATTAGTCTCTTCTAAGTCCTATCAAATATTATTCTATATGCGTGGACCTGAGGATCAGACCCTGATCACATTGATCACATGCTAAAGTAAAGCAATTATTTATCAAATCATATCATAATGTATTATTACATCGAATCTAATTTAATTTACCTTAAATGATACCCTATACATCATAGATCATAGAATACGTAATTCACCAATTCCACTTTCTTGCTTCTTGTCTAAAACATTATGCAAGATTTAAAAAATAGTACTCTTGATAGGAGTAACTATGCCACTTATTAAAAGAAACACGTCATGATTTTTTTCCCTTTTACCTTATCAGACATGGGAATGAGTTTTCTGAGAGTTGCAAGCTGTGCATTAATCCTGTCCCTGCGCCTTTTCTCTGCTTGGCTGTGGCTCTTGGAAGCACTTGCAGCTCTATCTTCTGCTGCAATGGGCACAGGCCACGAAGGGAACTCACCAAATTGAAGAGAGGCTGCTGCTGCTGCTGCTGCAGGGTCAGAAGTTGAAGTAGCAACAAGAGGGAGAGTTTGTTGTGTTGTTGTTGGGACTGAAAAAGGAGATAATTGATCACTGTTTGGTGCAGAGTTGCATTGAGCCAGAGGCCAGCCAGAATAGTAGTAACTTTCCATATGCACACACAACACAAATTACAAACCATTCTAATGCTTGTGTCTTGCTTTGTGAGCTTTTTATTTCCCATTTCATGGACACTGTTTGCTTAATGGGCGATCTTCTTATCTTTTATGGTGATTGGTGTGATATGCAATGACCTTTAATGGGGTCAGATGAAAATCATTTTTGGCTGTATCCTCCTGTCACTTCACCAAGAATTTTTTTTTTTTTGCCTCCCTAATAAATCTCACTAGACTTTGTAAAGAATCTCTCAAGTTTAAGAAGGAGAAAAAGGAAGAGCCAAAATAAAAAGCAAGAGGGTATGGCCTGGCCCAACAAACAGGCTTATCTTAATGAGCCGTGCTGACTAAGAATTTGAACCATAAATGAAACAGTATCTTGCAAATGGACTCGGGAACCACTGTGTGGAACTTTGGAATCGCTTGACCTAGTAAGAGCAATTGATGTAGTGGATGTACGAACAGTATCTTATTCTTCTATATGGACCTGTTTGGATATAAGTTAATTTCTCTAGAAGCACTTCTAGAAGAAAAAACGTGAGAAGAAAAAAATAAAATGAGTTTTTTCATAAACTAAAATAAGTTTTCTATTAACTCATTTGTAAATGTCATTTCATCTTTTAAAGAAGCTAAATTTGTAAGTTTCTAAAAATTAACTAATGAAAAATTTATTTTTACTTTTAAAAAAGCTCATCTCATTTTTTTCTTAGTACTTTTGAAGAAACTTACCCAAACAACACCTTATATATGTGTATAGCCATAAAGTCTTTTGTCTGCTCTGATGGCAATCATATCGATTTGGGCTCACCGTGTGGATTATAGTCCAGATCTAATAGTACTTATCTTGAAATTTGACTTCATAATATTAAACATATAGTTTTAAAAAATTATTTGAGATCGCAATATTAACCTCTGGTGTTTGAACTCACGGCAATTGTATCGTGGCCGCAATTGTCGTTGCATTTGTCTGTAATTTTTCATAATGTCAAAGATGACCCACAACTCGACTGCCATTTAAAACCTATATGCACCTTTGCAGTTAAAAATAAAAATGCTCCTTTATTTTAAAGCCTTAACCTAGGATATGGGCTACACATGAAATATATTCAAAGATATACTATATCAAGGGCTTCCACATTGAACTTCAATATGGTTAAGTTTCACCATATAAGTTGCTGTACTATTATATACTGTCCCAACCGAGGTTTTAGTCTTTGCCATGATGAGGAAGATGAAAAAGGTGACTGAAAGAGAACATTTGTACACACACAAAAAAAAAAAAAGAATGCAAGATTTGCTCGTACAATTAGACAAATGCCTGATGTAACAACAGTGATAAATGGATTGTCCATTAAGTTTAAGACAACTTATGTTGTGGACCTATTTTACCCATCTCTATATTATTTTGTGATTAAAAGTAATAGAAAGGAAACATTTTGTACTACCAGACAAGAAATCAATGATATGTCGAAATTGTTAGCAGACTTACTTAGGGGATTACTGCACCACACGAATCGCAAGCAATTCTATCCTGTTACAATTACTCAATTACTACATTTACTACCAATCTCTATATATTGGACAAATAAGTGGATTTGTCCAATTGTGCATGCATCTGGAAGAGAGGTTAATTACTTTGATTTCTTTCAAATTATTATTTCCTGGTGAATTCCTCATGTATCTTGATTGAAAGGTGGAATTTGAAAGCAGGCCACTGAGTAAAAGCGGCTTATTTTGTACACTTTAATGGCGCTCTGATTGAAAAGCTCACTTAGTCTGTCTACAGCACAAGCTAGCAAACAAAGGAAGCTTCAATTACAATCACTGGAGGGTCCCATTTTCCCTCACAATTTGTAACTCATAATAAAGCACCTTAAAGAGTGACACGACTACTGATCCAACCACTCACTTTGTTAGGCCCAATTATCTCTCATTCAAATTGTGTGGTTTCTTGTGATTCCGTATTTTTTTTCTTCAATCTCTTTCCTTGTTTCTTTCTTCTTCTTTCTTTCCTTCAACCCATGTTATTTTATCTGATCGAAATTTTAGGCTGTTGGGTCCCATAATCTCAAAACATATCTTCAATATTTATCTATATATCATCGGCAAAGTGAAGGCATCACGGTGAAAATGTTGCAAACCAAAACAATCAAAGTGAGATGGCATGTCTTTTTTTTTTTTTTTTAAGTTCTAGATCACATGTATCTTCTTTAGTGAAAAAATTAAGAATGACAAAATGCATGAGTGAGACGGATAATTATCCACAATATTGATACGAGAGTAAGAAGATTAGATCTAAATGGTATAATCACACATTAAGAATTAAAATTTAATGTGATATGATTACTTAAAAAGTCATATGACTTTTTAAAATTAAATTTTGACTGACCATATTTGAATACTTGGTCTAGATTTAATTCTCTCACTGTCTAAACATATATTTCTCTTATGATATGTCATCTATATGTATATATTTAATAATATAATATATTACAAAATAGTAATGTATATATATGATTGTGAAAAATAATTATTTTTTTTACTAAATCTCTAACAATGTCATTCTCAAAGAGTGAAAAACACTAAATTTTTAATTAGAGTTTTTGTTAGGCGATTATAACATTAACTTTAACAATTGCTATGTTGGATAACTATTTTTTCAATTTTATTTATTTATTACTTGAGTTTAAACGAACCAATGTTATGTTTGCTTGTTTTAATTAAACTATTTTTATTGATTCATTATTATTAAACTTATATATAAGTAAATTGCGGGTCACGAGTGCAGGTATGAGTATATAGTACCGAGATGAAGATTAAACTTATTAGCCATATGGGTATGAGGCCGAATACAAATATAAGTTTTAAATGTGGATATGGAAATGAGTGCTTTAGGATCCTATCCATTGTTATTCCTAGAAGAAATCATGTTGGAGACAAATAAAATTATTATGAGTGACAACTTTCTCTTCAAATATAAAATACAACTAACTCAAATTTAAGATCATTGAATTAAACTCAAATAAAAATCTTTGATTTTTTATCAAGAAAGGGAATGATAAGAAATAAAGCGTTATAAACACTGAAGCTAATTAAGGTAGGAGGCCTATGCACTCCTCCTTGTCTCTTTGGTCAAAGAAAGGTTAAATAGTGTAAAGATAAGGTGCAAGCATAGATTCGTAATAAATGGCTCAATGGAGAGTAATTATTAGTAGACGGCAAAAAAAAAATGGACACATAAATGGGGAAGGCTGAGATACACTGTATGCAATTGAAAAAGATGGAAATAATTATGTAATTGCAAATGGGAGGTAAAAATGATCTGATTCTACTTTATCCTAAAATTCGATATCTATCATTCAAGTCAGTTTTTTTGTTCTTTTAACTTTTCCTCCCTTTTTAGTCTCTGCACAGTGTTATATATGTTCGATATTTTTAAGTGAATAAGATGAGTTGGAAGTGAAAATGTTCAAAGGGAAGGATATGCACGGGTGTTGTTTGTGCTGTCAAATATAATTAAATGTAAATATATGTGGGGTGTTCGATATCTATCTTTCTTTGTTTGGATATCAAGTAATGTTTGAAAGATCAATAAGTTAAATTATATGTAAATATATGCATTGCATGTGATGTCTAATTAATCACATCAAGAATTAAGAGTTTTGATAATGATTCTTTTTCAGAAATATTTAAGTCGTTAGCACACATTTCACATTTCAGTCATGTTTACAAGTTAGTTGGATGAAAATTTTATTTCTCCGCAACAAACTTGCCATAGAAAAAGATAGAGTCATGCCAACCATAACTAAAATCCTTAGAAATAGCACACAATAATTAGCTTGTAGTGAAAATATTTCATACATACTATGTAGGCAACACAATAATTTATGGAACTTCATTATTCTTTGTTAAGATAAACATGAGAATATCATTACCGTATAACAATTGTCAGGCAAAGACACATAAGTTTGCCATACTAATTGTTGCCTGAAACGGTAGATCCTATGACTTTAATAGTTGTTCGAAAAAGATACATAAATACCAACAAACGTTAATTGTCGCTAGCAATGGTAAACCGAGTAAAGTTTCTTGTTTTATCTCCCTAACCTTATTTGTTGTTGGGTATTTCAACAATTTTACTTAATGTTAACCTATTAAAGTTGGCTTAGTAACAAAAATAGACCAAGTCAATGTTTATTCCATGAGTTCATTTTTATCGATAGAATAAACACACATGTACCAATCATAAGGGATGTCAAAAAAAGCTATTTGGACCAAACTGTTTTTCAGCCAAATCGGTTTGAAAAAAAAAAAAAAAAGAATTGAATTGGTGTAAAAATAAAAACATATTTGATTTGAATTGTTACTATAAAGAGATTTGATGCGTTTATAATTGAACTTTTTTTTATTTTGATTCTCTCATTGTATCACATCAGTCACGGTGAACTAATTTACTAGTTCAAAATCGGTTTGATTTTGAGTCGATTCTTTAAAATCAAATCAATTTCGAACTGGTTTGATAAAACATTTTGTTAATTTGGATTTAAAAACCGAACCTATTAAAATGATTAAATTCAATTTAATTTTTATACCAAACTAATTTTTGCACATCCTTAACAATGAAATTGACTTTAGTAATCATTTAGGAACAGAGATACATAAAAATGTTAACTTCAATTGTTCTTAAAAATAATAGTCTAAGTTAAGGCTCATCACAATGACTATTTTTCTTGCGAAAACAAAAAACTTGTATATGCAGCAACAGTAATTATTATTGAGAAGGATACATGTGCATTGTTTTTTTTTTCAGCCAAAAACAGTATATCTTATAAAAGAAGGTACAAGGGAATGAGGGATACCCTCATACTCCAGCAGTTCAGCGCTTATACAAGTTACAAAGTCTGACTACTAGTCAATAATCTACTAATCTCAACGCAGTGCCATTACTGCACGCACATAGTATTTTTCAAATATGTTATGCTTTGAACCCTACAAGGCTATAACCACTTCCAACATTCCACGGAATTTATTGACCATTCATAGAAAGAAAAAGAGAAATTCTTCATGCTTTGGATAACTATGTTCTTATCTAATTTAACCAACTCAAAAACACATTCAAAATTAGGATTCTCAAGTTTAAAGTATATACTATTTATATCTAATCAAATAGTAGCAAACCAAACAACTACCATGCTTTGTTAACCCTATTTGCAAAGAAAACCACGTGTATGTTTAGATTCCAAATGTAGCGCCATTTGGAACCCAAGTCAGCTATAGCGACGCTTTCCAATAAGTGTTGAGATTGAGTTAATAGAACTAAAAGCAAAATATAGCTGCATATATATAAGTTTGTGGTTTTTCAAGGAGCACTAATATGGTTGTGGTTTTTCTATAAACATGTCTCCAAGGGTGTAGCGTGGATATGCAGAAACAGGGGGTAACAAGGGTGCCTCCATAATCAGGTAGCTTCCATATCAAGAAAATGTGAGGAAATTTAGGCCACAACATGCACATATAAAGCTGGCTGTTAAAGTCGGTAAATTTCTTATATATACTAGATGTAATTCATTTTTTGTTTGGTTTACCTAGGACTAACTCGTTTAATACAAGAAAAATGGTAGAATACAGAAATTTATCGGTTAGCTAGAATCAGCAGCCCAAAAAATGCCTCGACTACAACACAGAAAAAACAATAAACTTACAAGACTATTATATTATGACACAATCTAAACCGAAAAACTTCACATTATTTTAACTTGGGATCTCCCACCGCCACCCGAAGCAAAGAAAGAATGCTGCATCCAAATCACACAAGATATTCTTCTACGCAAAACTTCGAAGTTCCTACATTGCTCTTCATAGGGGCCGAGTTCATGCTATACTCTTCAAAAACTGCTGCCCATGGGTGGCATGCCATAAGGAGGCATTGGGGGCATCCCCAGTCCACCCATTGGAGGGGGAGGAGCAAAGCCTCCTCCCATACCTCCTGGGCCTCCCATTCCAGGCATTGGTGGTGCAGGCAAAGCAAGAGGTAACAATTGAGCATACATGTTCTGCAACAAAAAGCACATCTCATTCATATCAGTACTACTCTAATGTTCAATCTGTTGAGAAAGTCGAGGATGAAGAATGCGAAAGATGAGGATTTATCAACAGCAAACATTTCTGAACACTCAAACTGCTGACAGAGTGACAGCATGGCATAAAATAATTACCTGTTGTGCAACTACATCCTTTTCTTCTTGCTCTTTAGCCTTCACTTCATTTTGTGCTTCAATTTTGTCCTTCACTAGTTCATCGACTTTGCCAGTGTACTCACGAATAAACTACAACAGCAAAAAAATTGATGATGAGAGAAACCTCTGGATAAGATGGCAATAAATAGATTCATTTCAGCTCAATGGAAGGCTGGAGAAGACAATAACTGCATTAGTCAACCTAGATTTGCTTGCTCACATAACCTCTGTAATACCGGAAGTACATAAGACCAATCACAATATTCACAAGCTAAGCACCACTAATTGTGCATTTGGGTAAACGGTTTAATCAAGTACTTAATGAACAAGTGCTTACAAATAAGTTGATCTTATAAATAAAGAGGAAGATTAAACTGTTTCACCAAAAAAACAGTTCAAATGGACTGACTAAAATTGCAACCCATCATAAACTATCAGACTTTGCAAATTATATGATCAAATCTTATGATACAAATCAATAGCTAGCTGAATCACATTGAATCATGAAACATAAAATTATAACTACAGGTGATACAAATTAGCAGCGTAAAACAAATGCAAACCTGCAATAGATATGGGAAGGCAAAGTCAATCATATTGTGCATCCAAGCTAGTTCAAGAACAATGTCTGCCCGTATCAGATCATAGCAAACAAATAGACATGAGGCAAAGCATTCCTTCTTTCCCTGCATAAGCATATGAAAAGAAAATTTAGAAATCTCAATTATATGCATATAAATAAATTGAAATACTATCACTCCATAAGGACAAACTAAAAAGCTTGAACCCTTGGGTAAGAAGCTTGAATGACAATCCTTCAATCAGTAGTTTTGATTGTAAGACTGACATGCTATTGCAGAACAGCCACTAGGCTTTGACAAAAAGAAAATACTAATAGCTCTGGAATCAAATAATTTCTGTGTATGACTTCAAATTACACATATTATAAGAGGTCCCACTAGTATGCAATAACCATTGCTGCAAAGAAGGTTGCACAGTAGCTATGTACGCATAGACGTGTACAAAGTATGACATCATAACAATTAAACAAAACACATCCAAGAATAACAGTAAACCTTATCAAATAAGATATTGCAAGAAAATGAATTATATATGAAGTTTGAAACTGAATTTAGCACCTGATCAATGAAATAAACAAGCAACTCCTCAGCAAGTTCACGCTCGCCAGATTGGGAGGCTGTCTCCATGGCATCTTTGTAAAGGTTATCCTTCTTTGACAAAGCAATAGACTGCTTCCACCTACCTGCCTTCTTGTAAATATAAGCAGCAACACGTCTCATCTCAAGAAGCTCGTGCTTTTCAATCTGTATCATACAGTAACAACAATAATCTGAGATTTCCACAACTGAAACCAAAAAATAGTTCCAATTAAGAGCAAATTTCCACACCTTTTGAGCAAGGCCTATTTGATCAAAGTTATCGTGCAAATCAATTGACTCGCGCAATCTATCATAATCTTCCTCCTCAACATATATCTCATTCAATGCTTCATTAACAGCAGATACATTGTTGCTTTGAACTGCAACCATATACGGTTTCACAAGACGGAGGTGACCAGCCTATAGCATATCAAAGTGAAATTTCCCATTAGTGATATGGCATGCAACAACTAATATCTAATGAAATTTTTGCCAATATTGATCCTACCTTCCGCATGATGTCAACAACACGTGCATGGTCCACACGAAGTGCAAGGACGTTCAGAACATCATTGATAAGATCTGGATGCTCTTCCAAGTAGAAATGAACAGCCTTGTAATACAACTCCACATTACCAACTTTAACAACAACATCTTTGAATTGCATGTGATCCCATGCTTCAGGTGAATGGTTCATGATGGTAGTTGCAGCATTATCAAACTCATCATATTGTATATACAAATAGGTCAATTCTTTCCAATGCTGTTGTTCATCACAAGCTCGTATGAGTTTAGGAATATTGAGGCGGGTTGAGAATAGTTTGATATGCTCCAT
>PYAF01000356.1:1820824-1856834 GCA_007407185.1 Glycine tomentella
GAATGAACTCCTCAATGTCACTCAGCCTATCAATTTTTGCATATGCATAAATGAGCTCACTGTCGACCTTGGGTTCTTTTGCTTTCCCTCTTACCATTAGCAAGTATTTCACCAAGTCATGGTAAACATTGCCATCTTCAGCAGCACGGATAACATCTAAAAATTGTGTAGCATCATCCGCTCGTATAAATGACTCAATGGCATCACTTACTAGCCCATCCCTGAGTTGAGCCTTGGCCACCTGACTCCAAACAGCATCTTCATCAACTCGGAAAGCAAACTCAACAGCTCTATCAATGCTATGAATATTATCAAGCAACACATTGACTGCTTGAACATTCAAGTTGAACTTCTTAAAAATGGCAAATGCTTCCTCATATAACTGAGCTTCCACAGCCATTTCTCCAACCGCGGGCCCATCAAAATTATCCAATCTATTAACATAATCCATAACTCTGGATGGATCAGCCTTTATTGCTGTCAAAATAAGAAGATTCTGCAAATTAAAGTTTCCACTGAATGCAGAATTCTGAAGCACAATCTTCTCAAGAAGTTCAATCAATTCATGAGGCAGATCGGCTGTCATGAAAGCCTTAACAGCTGCAGAAACTTGCTCAGGGCTTGAGCTTTCAGGCAAAGCAGTAGATACAACCTGATCAATAAGTTGCCTTCTATATTCATTATCAGGATCAAGAACTTTAGCCCACAAATCACCATCCATTCTCTCAACAACATATCTGTCATCACAATATAAGCATGTGAACATTGTATTAAAGAAAATTGATTTGGTGGATTAAGGACCACAAATATAGCTCCTCTAAAGTGACGGAGGTGCAGTTATAACCATTGATTAGAAAATCTACGGTTGAGAATATGATAAAATACAAGTACAACAACTTCAAAGTTGTAACAATTTTAACTGCTGGTTTTCTAATCAATGGTTGCAACTACACTTTTATCCGGCAAAGTATACTCTCTCACTTTAGAGGAGCCAATATACACCACAAACCTTGCTTGCAGTTTGAACAAAGAATTTTTGTTGGTGACATTGATAAGTTCATCGTCACATTGTCCTCGCCGATAAGCTACAACTGCTAAGGTGGGATCACGTTTCTCACAATACTTGCCCACAACTCGAGAATCATAGTATGGGTTGGTTGTGAGGAAATGTTCTGGGTTGTTGTTGCTATCAATGATAATTTTACCCAGTGCATTGTGAACATGTACATCCTGGCTTCCCTCACTTACAAGATGTTCCAAGAACTGTGTGAGCATACGAAGTCGATTCCTGCATATAAAAAAGCCACAGGATAAAATAAGAAACACGAATGCAAAGCAATAACATAGAATCAAAGGGCAAACACCACCTCTTCTCACATTCCTCCACAAGGGGCTCCACTGGCAGTAATGAACGAACAGAAAGGATCAAGCCTTTGATAAAATCTTCTGCGCATTCATCATCTAGCAGCTGCCCAACAACTAAAGGTGCATTCCCTGGGTTCACCTGTATAGAAAGGCACAAAGTTTTACAAAGGCAGAGAAAAAGAGTAGATAGCACTCATGAGATAAGTAAGGCTACTATTATACCTTCTGAACATAGCCTTCAATGTAGCGAACCATGTTGTTTGTGTATAGATAGTGTGTTAGATCTGAAACAAATCCAAAACGATCGCAAACATTAATCAAAGGCCGTGCATCTGGAAGCTTAGCCTCCATCAGAAAGTTTTTGGTTTTCTCAGCATCATAGAAATTTGATTCTCTTGTCACACGCTCAACCTCCTTGATTTGACCAGTCTTTGCTGCTGCCTCAATGTACTTAAAGTGAATGTCAGGATCCTCACTGTTCCATATTATTTAGAGGAACATACATCAGCAGAAATACATTGGACAATATCTCAATAAAATGAGGTCAATTACCAACAGAAAAACAAGTTTTTTTTTTTTTCCAAATGAAAGAATTACCTGGAGCTCAAGTATGATCCAAGGAAAAAGTACAGTCCCTCATATGACCTAAATTGCTCAAAAAGTTTTATGCAGGCATCAACGCCCAATTGCTCACAATATTCTTTAGCAACCTGAACACACATAAGAAAGCTTTGTCAACAATTATTAAATAAGTTCCAAGTTATAGAAAACAATGACACCACCATACCTGCACAATGATCTGTAGGTTGCCCCTAAGATTGGCCAGCAGTAAGTCTTTCATGCACTCTAATGCCCATTCTTTTGACAGTGTACCAAAAAACTCTACGAGTGACTGTAACAACCACATAATGAGTAGGTATTTTAAAAGCTCACACAATGGTTTTAATTTTTAGACTCTAATTAAAAGCAGAACAGCAGATAAACCTGAGGTTCAATTGCATGTGTATTAACAATCACACGTTTGATGTCTGGTAATTCTGTGTAATGCTGCACCAAGAATAATGCAATCAACAAAGGGTTTGACTTTAAGATTAACATAGAGAAAGTAATAAAACACATTTGGAGAGTCCTTACTTGCAAAGCTCGCACATAAAGGCCAGCTTTTTCACAAAGTTGGGCAATGCGAGGACGGTCATAATGGCTGAACATGCCATTAGCCAATATTGCATCAGCAACATTGGGGAAAGTCACCAGATTTATCTCCAACACCTGAACAGCAATTCACAAGATCGTAACACCTCAAAGAAAGAATTTTCAGATTAAAATTCCCATAACAGATGAGAAACAAAGGCCACACCTTTGTCTGAAGGAACCCATGTTCTGGTAGATTTGGCTTTAAAACATCAAGGAGAAAAGCTGTTGCCTCTCGGATCAGATTTCTCTGACCAGAAAGTAACCAAAAGGAAAATAACAATAATTTCAAGAACCATTCAGTACTAATTCAATGATTATGAAACAAAAATATCATATTGATATTCATCATAATTGCTTAATCACAACATATAATCAACCTGAAGAAAGAGATCAGTTATTGTGTTGTAATCAACTGGGCTACCTCCCTCCATTTGAGACATCATTAATGCAAAATTAACAGCGCCCTGCAAATCAAAATGAAAATGGTAACTGTAAGCAAACATTTCAACTTAATGTACATATACTGTTCAAAACAAAAACAGTTAGCACAGATATAACAAGGATGCAGACAATAAGGGGAGCTACAAAGAAATGGTTCAGGTTCAACTAAAAAATTATATGAACTGCAGAGGTTTCTCTCACACCTGAGGATCCGTCCGGAGAATTGTTTGCAGAAGGAAGAGGTAGTCAGGTGTGTACCCAACCTATAGCAACAAATAAGTAATACAATGTTCAGGACCAAATGTTTACAGCAAAATGAAAGGGCAATACATGCAATGATAATTATACAGGCTGACAAAATGCTATACATGCCATAATAGCATTAAATAATTCTATGGATTAAGCTTCAATATTCTTTGATAAGTAAACAGGCACCTGTTTAGAGTAAATCAGAATTTTGTCAAACTCCCTCTTCTCAGCAAACGCAGCAACAACTTTTGGAGTAGCTCTGGCTTTGATATATATTTTTAAAGCAAGATCATTGTCCACAGTCTACAAGGGAGCATGCTTGTAAAAATTAATAGAATACAACATTTCACAATAAACAGGTTAGATGAGAATCGGTACCCAGTTTTTGGGAGAAAATTAGAAAGATAGAGTACAAAGTTATAAATAACAGAATAATATTGAATTTTTCAAATTTTAATGCAACCCAACCTTAACGAGATCTCCTAGCTCCTCACTGCATTCAAGCTTGTCCTCTGCCAACCAATTTTCCAACAGATTTTTCTTGTTCTGGTTCACAACCAACCGTGACAATTCTAATGATTCAAAGGCATTCAGCTTTCCCCTTGTTAAAAGTGTTCCAAAATACTGCAACAGAGGAGGAGTTTGCCCAGCTTGCACAGGAACACTCTGCCACATAAAGCAGATAATGGCATTTTAAACATTACAACTAATTGACCAAACAAAAGGACACCACCTAAAGGCAAACAGTAAACAACCAGAAAATGAATCTCTGTGAATGAAGTAGCCAAAAAAGCAAGAGAAAATTCTCAGATAGCAACATCTTATCAAGAAACCTGAAATTTGGCAACTGTGTCAGGAGTTCGAAGGATTCCTTGTGGAGATTCAGCTGCAAGCTCTGCAGCTTCCTTATATTTAGTTTGGGCAAACAGTTCATGAAAACGTTCCACTACCTGTAATATCAACAAGTATGGACATCATATCCATGAATAAAAGAACCAAAAATACAATAACAAGAGAGAGATTAAACAGTGTATCTTGCATTGAAGTAAATGACGAAAGAAGCAACAGATCTACAGCATGCATCATGAGGGTCAATCACATACCTCCCTAGACTTGAGCACAAATCTTTTACAAAATAGAATCTCTAAAATAATAGGTTGACAGTTCAAAACAAAAATGCAACAAAAAACAGTAAGGAAAAGAAATGTCTGTCAAACACCAACGAAATAAACTGAATTAGTGTTTGGCTGTCTGCTACAAAGAAGAGTTAACAATTACTCATCAAAGTATAGCACTTTTATTGTAGTTTGTATCAAAACTTCATGCAAGTAAGCATTTATCAGCTACATGAAACCCCAAGAGTGTGTTTGTTTCACGGATTAAAATCTCATTCCCGGAAATGTGAACTAGGGAAGGAAGTATTCCCATGTAACGAGTTTTAAAAAAATATTCCAGACAGTGGTTATACCATGATTCAAGTCATTTCTATTCCCATTGATAACGGGTGGGAAATTTATTTTCCCATGGGAATATGGGAAGTTATTTTCTAACCCAACTATAACTTCCATTCCAACTCTTATTTTTTATTTTCAATTATTTTAAGTTTTAAAAAATTTCCTAGGAATGTTAAAATCTAGCCAAATGTACTTTTAATTATTCCCAGGAATAACATTCCTGGGAATACAATATCATTTTGTGAAACAAATGCCCCCAAGAGATTAATTGACAATGCATCCAAGTTCTTTGAATCTCACTGAAAACACCCTTGAAAAAAAATATTATTACTAAAATTGAGTTCTACACAAAATTGACATACCAGCTTCTCAGCACCAGGAAGATTTCCTCTTTTGGCAAGACTAACTGCTAGCTCCAAATTGTTTAACTGTGATAATAGCCAAATGAAATTTGTAAAAATGTCATTCATACCCCACTTTACAACAAAAAAGTTATAACAAGGTCAGAAACATACTTGACCACTGACAAAATTCACAATGGTTTGTTCATTAACAGTAGCCAATAAAACCTGGCCTCTCCTGTTGATGGCATAAAAGCCTCCCACAGATGTAGCTTCTGAGGTCAAAAATATAGGATCTGGACTGATTCTGTTCCTATATACAGCAGTAGCTGTCTCCAAATCATAGACAAATAGTAGGCCAAGTTTCGTAATCACGTAAATCAAATTGTATTTGTGGGATATCTGCCAAAAAATCAAAATAGAAATCAAATATTTACACTGTTTATAAAATGAAACACAAATACTAGCAACTTCTGTACCTGCATGGCAACTGGAAAATCATCAGCAAAATCTGGGGGGAAGAAAAGATCAGCTTGTTTCTTTGTGAATGATGGCCTCCCTGCCAACAAATTAGTAATGTTTGTCATGGAACAACTATTGCAAAAGCTTAAGTTGATAGGTGAAGTGAAGATGGTTTCATATTATGTTTCCAACATGCCCCTTCACGCTAGAGCCCTTTGGGCTTGAAGCATGGATAATGAACAGAGGCCCCCACCTATCCTGTGCTGAAGTTCAACTTTTTCTTAGAAGAATGGGGACAGGAAGGATAGAACTCTAGACCATTAGTTATAGAGACTTTGATACCAACTATCTCAAAAGCTTCAGCAGTTAGGTGAAGAGACACATGAATGATTTTATATGATATCTCTAACAATTCAAACTCTAGAAGGATGATCAATTCAATCACAGGTGATACAATGATATACACGGTTTAATTTCAATATTACCCTTATCTAGTAAATATTTACTGCTTCATCTACCTTCAAATTTCACACTTGCACATGTTTATCATCTATATATTTATAAAAACTGTCCAAGGTCATGGTAACAAATGGAAAACAATCCTCATAGTATGGCCAACAACAAAATATAATACATTTCATGTACCTAAGTTATTTGCAATAATGAGTAGCCTCTTCCTTCATCATGGATCAGAGTAATACATCCACAGATCAAAGTTTATGAAAGTTATATTTTCAGTTCAATGTTAATTAGAGTAGAAGAGTAGAATTACTCCTTTTTTTTTTTTTGTTTTTTAACTACTGTTGGTTAGTTGACAGTTACTAATGTTAGTTGTAACAGCTGTCTAACTCTAGTATAAATAATAGAGATGTAACTGTTTTCAGTTGAGTTAGCTAATATCAAAACTCCATTTCTGAAGTTTGTGATTTTCTCTTCTTTCATTTCTGAAATCCTTTTAATGTTGAAGGTACCATTCTACGGACATCTTCAAAAAGGGTCATTCATATCTCACCTTGAGTTATAGACCAGGAATGATAAATGCATATTGATACAAATAATCAATTTCAATTTCTGATTTACCAGGAAAATTAAAATTCATCAAGTCGAGAGATAGAACTAAATCAGCATGCAAGACAGATTTTTCTAGAAAACATAAGTTGCCCATAAAATAGATACAGTACAGATAAATGTGAATGAGCTAAAAATATGCAGACCTGGTTGTGCTCCCAGTTCAATAACATGCAACTTCGATATAACTTGACCAGCATTAAGTGTCTTTGAGGCAAAAGAAATCAAAACAGAAGGGTTTTCATTCCCAGGAACCTGTCCAGCACAGCAGCACATATACAATTATTCAGGAAATATTAAATAAAAATTACGGGAAAATGAAGACAAAAGTAAAAAAAAAAAAAAAAAAAACGCACTTTAAATTGGGCAAATGATGCAGCATGAGCTTCAAGAGCCTGACTACGTTGTTGATCCACTGAGAAAAGTTGCATGTTTCCCTTCACCAATTGTGGCTTCTACAATGCAAAATAATTTGGAGAAATAAACCAAAATAGATCAGGTTTGTTAAAATCACGTTGAAAAGATCACGATTCCTATACAATTATACACAGATAAAGCCAGCAGAAACATAGATAAAGACAACTATTAATATTGAATGAAAAGCCTAAACTAAAGTTGAAAATTTAAAATGTATTTGCATCATGAGAGCTAACTATGTCAAGAGCATGAGCATGCGATAGTGGTGCTATTGTGGTTTAGTATCACACAGTGGAGAGCAGAGCACTATAGAAATATCACAAAGCATTTGTGTCAACGCCCAAATGAGTGGCATTTCGTAGTTGTTGTAGCCACTACACTGGAATAGGGAAACCCTTTTTTTGGCAACCAATTTCCAAGTTCTCCAATAATCTTTTCAGTGACTTTCGTGATTTCACTCCCACCTTTTAATCAAAACAGCTTATAGGGTTCAAAACCTTTTTTGAAGCTTGATTCACCAAGCACCCACTGTTGTCTCACCTGTTTTGACACAAACCACCAGCACTCAGTGCTCACCAATGTTGTTTCTGACCAAACCCAGGCCTTTCTGGCAAAGCCTGGGGATAACCACTTCTTTTGTTGTTGTTCTATTGAGTGAAGAAAGGCCATGCCTGCCTCTATACCAGATGACATGGTTCTAGTTACGGATCGTTTGATGACAGGTGTCACTTCCAGCAATGAAAGATAAGGCAAAAGAAGAGGCCACAAGGGTGATGAACAGCCCCTTAATAAGTTCGAACGGATTCAGCCTGGAATCTAGAAAATACTCTCACAATACATAAATATTTATCTAAAACGTTCAAATATGTCCATTCCATTGCAATTTCGTGTACATATAGGCAACCAGCCTTTAATTATTCTAAATGCACCATTAACTGCAGTTATGAAGATAAGGCTTTATGCACATGAAAAGACACACAAGGCTAACAGCCACTAAAATAAAATAAAAAAAGAATTACAACTTTATTTAATTTAAAAAAAGAAGAAAGTCAGCAACAACACCCTCCAGCTCATGGGTCTTAAAAAATAATCATGCACTGAAATAATTTTGGTTCAATGTCCTTCAACGCAGGTACAACTTCAAAAATTGTTGCTACCACTTATTGTAGGGTCTCCTCTGCCTTTCTGGTTCTGGTCATAGGTTCTCTTAGTCCTTGTTCCAGTCCTTGAGCTTCTTCAAGGACTAAGAGGACATTGAAGCTCAAAGACCGACACAAGGACTAGGAGGACCTATGACTAGATCCAGAGCCAGAAAGGTAGAGGAGACTCTACAACAAGTGGTAGCAACAATTCTTAAAACTATACATGCGGTGAAGGACGTTGAACAAAAATTATTTCAGTGCATGATTGTTATTGAAGACCCATATCTAATTATTATAGTACATATTATTATAACGTGATTTACTTTACCCATACACAAATAGGGAAACAATGTAAATATAACAATACCAGTTGTACTTACCTAATTATTATAATACATATTACTTTTTGCTGATAAAAAAAATTTATTGAAGACCCGTGAGTTGGAGGGTGTTGTTGCTGACTCTTTTCTTTTTAGAATTAAATAAAGTTGTAGTTATTTTATTTGTTATTTTAGTGGTTGATAGCCTTATGTCTTTTCATGTGCACCATTAGGAATTAAAGTCTTGCCTTCATAATTGCAGTTACTGGTGCATTTAAAATAATTAATGGTTGATTGCCTATATGTACACGAAATTGCAATTGAATATACCTATTTGAACTTTTCTGACAAATACTTGTGTATTGTGAGAGTATTCTCTAGGTTCTATGCTGAACCCGTTTGAACTTATCAGGATTGTCCATCACCCTTGTGGCGTCTTCCTTTTGCTTACTGCTGAAAATGGTGCCTTCCGCAAGTCATCAGGCAATCCGTAACTAGAACCAAGCCAACCTATGTCCGATTTGCTCACTCTTTTTTTTTAATGTTTTCTAAGTCCACATTTTGTTCTTCTTCTACTTGCTCACCCCTCTAATCTATCTTCGTGTTTTCTGTTATGATTTTTTTTTCATTTCATTGGCCATCCTTCAAGCAATCATGGCATCATCCACTTGTAGGCTTAAACTTATTTGATATTTTATTTCCTTTACATTTGTTATTGTTGACCCATGTGTTGAGTTTAAGAATCTGATTTTGTATTATTAATTATGATTATATCTTTCCCTTTATGTAAATTTACTTTTGAGCATTTATAAATGTGAAATGTAAATTATTTAAATTGAATATATAGCTTTAGAATAGCGGCCATCCTGTTATTCGCTACCTGTCATAACGGTTTTAAAGTTCGCCACTCTGCACCACTATTTGGGATTGATAACAATGACTACAATAGGAACCAGAGATATACCTCAGGTGCACCAGGAGCAATGCCAATCAAAACCAACCATTTTTCTGTAGGGTCACATCGATAATTAATTATCTGGTTGTTTGCCAAATTTGCTGTTCTCTCAAACATCTTAACAGGTTCAGAGTCACCTACAAGTTATATAGATCATGAACCATGTACCAGTCAACAATTTGCAGAAACCACAAGCAAACTGTATAAAGAATATGTAAAATGGAAAATATAGTATTATAACACAAAAAATATTTAGTTAAGCAAACTATCATCTTACCTTCAATTGACCAATGGTATACAGAGGTCAATGTTACGAGACCCAACATCTTGGGGCTAATCCACTTCCAAAAGACAACCTATACATGATGAACAATATATGTTACAATATTGGACCTACTATGTTACAATATGTGTGTCCTTGTGCATAATAGTTACCTGCTCAGGCATCTGATATGATTTCATCTTTGCTTTCATCTCAATGTTAAATATTTGTAGGTGATCTTGAGTAGTCCCTTGCAGTTGGGCTTCAAGAGAATGATGTAAATTGTAATTGAAGATAATCCAAAAGTAAACAATATTTCAAAAGCAGCACCAACAGAAACACGTGCACAACAAACTAAAAACTTAAAAGACTGCTCAACATCTGGGAGCATTATGGTCTATGAACATTGCAGCTCATCTTAATACCAAAAATTTTCTTTTAACCACTGAAAACCTGGTCAAACGATGACAGCATGAAAAATATGTAGGATTGCGACATCTAATAGGCCTAATGTGAAATTGGGGATTATTGATATATTAGCAAAAGTAAAAAAAAATGGAGAAAAAATATTTATAAGATAATGTTCATATATTTTTATTAAAATTAACCAGAATAAAGTTCTAGTTTAAACATAATTTTTTTTCTAGTATCTACATAAATAAATTCCTCATCTAATAGAGTCCCTCCTTGTATCCTCTTGTGGAAGAGTGAGAACAATGTACAATACCTTTTTTTCCAACAAATACTATTATAGCACTTAAAAACATGATATTTTAACTTCATTATATATTATATATAAATTTAAAATAAGGATGCCAGTTTATTTCAGCTTCTCAAACCAATCAAAGTTCCCTGCTTCACAGCTCTGTGACCCTAGCGATCAGGATGCATATAAAGTACCTGACCGTGCCAGAGACAGTCCAAGAACCACGGAATTAGAAGTAGATATGTTATGGATGACTAGACTGTGTTCAAATACTTCAAGTCATACTAGTCATAATTAAGCAGTTTGTTTCATTTCATCCAACAATCTCATCAACAAAAATAATACAACTAAAGGAAGAAAAAATAAATAGAAGAAAAACTGTTGAAAGAAAGCTTCCAATGGATTTTTTATCCACAAAGACAGAATTCATATCAATACCGAGGTGCCAGATAAAGAATCGAGAATATTAGTAACAACAGAACACAACTCACAAGTCACAAATTCAGGAGCATATTGTTATGAAATACGTCGTACCTTTCAAAGCAAGAATTCTAGAATTCGGATTCATAAGAGCGGAATCCGCGGTGATAGGCCTCCTTAAAGGTTGATTTGGCATGTTCATATCAATGATAACCACGCTATTCTGTGGAGCGGTTTCACGAACACATATATACTTATCCGATTCCATCGTCACGTGCGTGAACGTGATGAATTGCGAATTGATGCCAATGCTTGGCAACTGCAATCACAAGACAGATCACACAAACCACATCACTCAAATCACTATCTAGCAAGAGAATACATCAGCAACAACGAACAATTATGCTTCTCACTCTCCAGTTCAGAAAGCGAACAAAAAAAAAATCAGATCTGCGCATACTTGACAGTAAGCAAACTAGTAAACTAAAATTGCACCATACTTGACTTGGAGACCGAAATTGACCGACTATACAGCAAAGCATCAATAATCATCACAAGCAAGTGTTCTAGTTCTTGCTTCCGGAGCTATAACTGTGAATTGATCTGAATAAAACAAAGTTCGCGGGAATAGAAAAACGAAGGAGAACAAGAACTCACAGTTAGGGCTTCTTTCATGGTGATCGGAGCATTCGCGGCCGCCATGGTGGCTTAGATCAAGGAACTGGAAATCGAAGATTGGGATCTGCAACCGGCGAATTGAATCGTCAATGGAGGGTGGAAGAGTGAAGAGAGAGAAGGAGCTTGAGGAGGATCCAAATCGCTGCGAGATCTGGAAGCAGCGGAAGAGAAGACTTGGACCCTCTTCAAAACGAAGAGGAGAGAGAGAGACGTGGAAACGAAACGGGAAATTGAAGGTCTGACACGAATAAAACGGAGGAGTGGAATTGAACTGGCGTGCGTCTACAATGACGAGACGAGAAGCGTAGATCTCGTCTCCTATTGACACACCGAGCAAGCGAAGTGAAAATATTTAGGAGCTGTAATAATAAATAATAAATAATAAATACTTAAAGTTAAAAGAGAAAAAAAAATCGTAATGGAGACTGTAGGAGCCGTGTCAACGTGCCTTGCTAAGGTGGCTTTGATTTGATTTTGGACACGTAGGATCGTGTCTTGTCTCTTTCATGCCCGTTTAATTTAAATTTGAAATTGTCCAACAAAAATAGTAAAGGATTTTTCAGAAATTTTTTTTCTTCTTTCACCTCCGACAAGGAATGCTTGATTTTATTCAAATGCTCTCGATTATAGGTACAAGGTTTACCATATATTAATTATTAATTATTAACTATTTACTGATATTAACTATTTATTATTTTTGTATGTATTAACTATTTATTGATATGAGCATAATTATACGAATGAAATCAGATAGCTTATATAAAAAAATTATTTGAATTTTTTAATAACTAAATTATATAAATATGTTTTGATTTGAATGTGTGACCCAAAATCAAATAAGGTTTTGCACGTGCTTGCCCAACATAAATGAATTTAAAAAAAAAAAAAAATAACAGGTGGAATTATCATCATTGGGGAAGAGAAAGTTCTTTATTGAGTTAGTGAGGTGCAAAAGCATTTTTGTTGACCCATTAGTAATACGGTGCATTTTGCTCTTTGCTTCATTAATATATAAGCGTTTTTGCACTGAAGGCACAGTGAGTGTGTGTGTGTGGCTTTTCATTTTTTGTCTTTTATGTTTTCTTCTTATTTCTCATAATCTCTCAAAGCTTTCATGTTCTCTCTGTTCATCTTCTTCTCTCTTTGGTTATGTGACCTAGTTCTGTTAGGGTTTATTGTTCTTGGTTGATATCTCGAGCTTTTTGGGTAGAATGAAAAAGATGATGAGTACATAGATCTTTGTCCTTTGTTTTGTTCTAGTCTGAATTGCAGGTGAAGGTTCTCTCTCTCGGATGTGGTCCGTCTTCGAGTTCTTGAGGTTATTCTCTGAAAAGAACTGAAGGAGAGGAACGCTGAAAGCTGGGTAATGTTTGATTCTGACATTGGTGTAGAGTAGTTATCTCTTGTACCCTATAAACCTTGCTTTCTTTCTTGTTTGTAATCATGAGGCTTGTGTTCTTGTTGAGTGTTTGACTATGTATCTTTAAGGTGAATTCAGTTGTAACTGTTCTTGATATTTTAGTGTGAGTAAAAGCACGACAGGTTATTTGTCCTTGGATGTACGTAACAAATAGTTTTTCCTAGTTAATGAACCAAGTAAAATACTTGTGTTCTTTCTCTTTTATTTTGCTTCCGCTAATTACATTTTTTAAGATTAAGCGCTTAAACTCTAACATTCTTGAATACATGATGGATTTTGAGATCACCAAAGTTGTCAAGGGTGTGGGAGAAGCTCTTTGTTCTTGGTTCTCCAATACCTAAATCATCCAAAACCACAAGTTTTGAGAATAGTTACTATTTGGATTGCATAGTATAATAAATGTTGTAAGTTTGTATTCAGGAGAGTTATTGTTTATCGTCGGTGGTGTGGATGGAGAGGTTTTCGCTAAAGGGAATGATGAAATCCTCAAAGTGAGAAGAAATCTCCATGTATAAGTCATGCATGTGATGAAGCAGGGCAAAGCGAAGTGAAAATGATGCAAATGTGTTGGGAATGATACAAAGAATAATTAACCAAATCAAAAGTGAGAAAGAATATATATACGAGAAAGAACACCAAATTATAAGAAGAAGAAAAATATTGAAGCAATCAATCAACATAAGAAAAAAAAAAGGAATGGGTTATACAAGAAGACGAGATAGAGAGACATTAAATATTATTGAAAAGTGTTGTTGAGAATTGAAAAGGAAAAACATTTTTAATAAATAATTTTAATATGCTAATATAAAATAACAAGTGAGACCCATTTCACTAATTACCATAATCTTAAAAATTGGATCGGATGTCGAACTGAGAACTAAAGTAGTGGACGGGTCGAGCAAAATATTAGACTGAACATGCAATAAAACTGATGTAAACCAATCATTGTGACTCAACTGTTTAAGTGGTTGAATTGGCGAACCAACAAGTTGAAACGACCCAGATCGGTTCATGCATTTTAAAAATAAGAATTCAAAACTGGCAAGGTTATGTGTCTGTGCTCACAAGCAAAATGTTTGCACCGTCGGAGAAGGACATTTGTGCCATCGTCAGAAAGTTTTGCCACCTTCCTCTTGCTAACTCCAACCTTCTTTGGGCATCTTTAAAAAGAGAAAAAAAAACATGAAATCAGAGTTGGAAAGGTTATACATTCCCAAAAGCTTTGGCACATTACTCCTACCACCACTAAGCCGCATTGAACTCTCTTTTGGTTTTAAAAAAGAAGAGGCAGCAACACTAGAGTGCAGAGAACTGCCCAATAATAGTGATTTACGATTTTAAGGATGTGTTTAATAGGAGGAGAAGAAATAGAAGGAGAGGAAGTTAGTAAGTGAGAAAAGAAAATAAATGTTATTTGAATGAAAAGAAGGAAAGTGAAAATAGAGGGACAATATTTAAATAAAAGTTATTTAATAAGTAAAACTTTATAATTAAAAAAAAGAAGCAAAACACAATTTTAACAAACAATAATAACCAATCTGCAAGCAAGGGCAGTGGGTTGAGGCAGCGTAGCGAGCAAAGTTTTTTTGCACAATAAAACCATACAAATTACAAACACAAATCAACTCAAAACATGAACAAAGTCCATAAATAACAAGGTGCTCAAATTAATTGAGATAATTTAGGACAAGCAAATTGTAAAACGAAAAAAAATAATAAACTAGCTTTTATAGTAGTTGATAGGAGCCGACAATGGAGAAGAAAAGGCATGCATGCAAATAGGGAAAAAAGATGGAGAAAAAATGACAAAGTCACAAGGGCATATAAGTAATTTTATAAGCACAATATTATCGTCTTCACATCTTAAAGGAAAAATATTGTGTTCTGGGTTCCATTCCATTTTTAAAATATTTCGGCTCAATTTCGATCTTCCCAAATCGCTCAAATCCTACATTACAATGCACTTCTTTGCTTGCCCTTCCCTTTCCATGCTATCTTAGCAACTCTAAACATACCCCAAGGGATATAGGTCATATGGGCAAATGCATTTGAGTATTTTGTTGAACCATGCAGTTTGAATACATCGAAGTGAAATTTAATTCAAGTCTCCCAAAAGTTATAGATATTAATCAACACTCAATTGACCAATTTCATATTCACATAATTTTTTTCATGTTGATGGTAGTATTTATGAGAGATTTCTTTTTTGAAATAAATTTTTATGAGAGATAAAAAGTACATAATCTCTTCTACTTGATTACATAAATGTCATTTATTCCATACCATATCCTTGGCCTAAAGTTGGTTGTAAGTAAACATTAACATCATCAGCACCTTTAATCCAAGTTAATTGGGGTTGGTGGTATATGAACCCAATGATAAATCGAAAATATGACAAAGAAAGAGAAAGGGAGAAGGGAAAAAAAGTAAAAAAAAGATAAAAATAGAGGAAAAATAAACTAAAATAAAAAAGGGTGAAAGGAGAAGGAAAGAAAAAGAAAATAACTAAAAAAGGTAATGACTGGAACATAAAACTACTAATGAGTTTAACCCTCCAACAAGCTTCTAGTTTTTTTCCACTCCGTTCAAAGACATACTGTCCGTCAATCTATATCTCACTCCATTAAGTCTTGTTTAACTATTTTTCCCTAGGTAAGTTTCGGTCAACCTCTACCTCTCTTTGTGTCGAGCTTTTGGTAACAAACTTTTATTTTTACGGGAGCATCCAGTGGCTGTCTCATGACGTGCCCAAACCACCTCAACCTATGCTCCCTCATCTTTTCACATACCAGTATCACTGATACCTTTCGTCGAATATCTTTATATCTTATTTTATCCATCTTCGTATAACCACAAATCCACCTTAACATCCTCATTTCTACCTTACCCACGAAAACTCGTACTTCATATATTCCATCTTGCTCTTGCTTATCATGGATCCTTTAGACTCCAAAATGTTTCTCCACAATTTCAGTTTCCTATTAACATCGTCTTTGGTCTCATCAATAAGCACGATATCATTTGCAAAAAGCATACACCACGACACTTCTTCTCGAATATCTCTCGTTAGTTCATCCATTACTAAGACAAAGAGAGATAAGAAAATACCTTGATGTTCCATTACAAGCTTTCACACATGTGATAACCTATCATACATATCCTTGATTGCATTAACATACTTTAATGCTACGTTTTTCTTCTCAAGAGTCTACCATAAGACTTCTTTTGGGACCCTAACATATGTTTTCTCAAGATCTATGAACACCATATGTAAGTCTTTCTTCTTTTCCCTATACCTTTCCATTAATTATTGCATCAAGAAAATAGCTTCTATGATACATCTTTATGGAATAAATCCAAATTGATTTACGGAAACCTTGGTCTCTCTCCTTAGACGATATTCGATAACTTTTTCCCACCACTTCATAGTACAACTCATGAGCTTGATGCCCCTATAGTTAGAACAATTCTTAATATCTCTTTTGTTTTTGTAAATAGGCACAAACATATTTTTCCTCCAAGTATCAGACATCTTATTTGTTTGAAGAATTTTATTGAATAGATTAGTCAACCATTTTACTGCTACATCTCCCAAGCCCCTCCACACTTTAATAGGAACGTCATTAGGTCCCAAAGTTTTATTATTCTTTATCCTCTTTAAAGTCTCTTTAACTTCATGTATATTAATTATGCACACAAATCTTTTATTCAGATCATCAAAAAATGTTTTCCAAATCCACCTCACTCTTGTCGCCATTCCCATTAAAAAGTTTGTTAAAGTAGTTTAGTCATCTTTCGCTTACATCTTCATCCTTACCAAAGTTTTTTATTTTCATCCTGGATACATCTAACTTGGGTGAGGTCTTTACTCTTATTATCCCTCATGTTTGCAAGTTTGTAAATACTTTTTTCACCATCCTTGCTCTCAAGATTTTTATATAAATCGTCAAAAAATTTGCCTTTAGCTTCCCGTACTGCTTTCTTTGCATTTTTTCTCATTACTTTAAACTTTTGCAAATTCTCATCATTGAGACATTTATGCAAAGATCTAAAACATTTATTCTTCTGTTTAATAGCCTTCTGCACCTCTCCATTCCACCACGTTTCCTTTGTAAGAACTTTATTTTTTTTGCTTTCACCTAGCACCGTCTTTACCACATTTTGAACACACATAGCTATCTTATTCCACATTTTATTAGTTTATCCAATAAACTCACACAGTCCTTCACACAACATATTTTCCTTAAACTCTATTTGTTTCTCCTCCTTTATCTTCCACCATCTTATCCTTGGGTTTTGAGCCTTCTTCCTCAAATTAAGAACTTTGTTGAACCTAATCTCTAGAACTACAAACTTATGTTGTGTTGTCACACATTCTCCAGAGTAGAACTTGCAGTCAATACACAAATTTTTATCTTTCCTTCTAGTCATAAAGAAATCAATTTGACTACAATTTTGATCACTATGATACGTGATAAGATGAGACTCATTTTTCCGATAAAAGTGTTCGCTAACATCAAATCATAGGCTAGTGCAATGTTCAAGACATCTTATTCAGTCTCATTTATTGTTCAATAACCAAAACCACCATGAATTCTATCAAAATCTTTATTTTTTTTTACCAACATGACCATTTAGATCTCCTCCTAAGAAAATATTCTCCTGTCGTGATATCTCTCTCAGAACCTCCTCTAAGTCTTTCCAAAATTGATTATTTTCACTTGAAAGTAGTACAAATTGGGGTGCATATACACTAAGAATATTTAAAATTAGATCCCACTACAAGCTTAATCATCATAATCGTATCGTATTTCCTTTTGACATCAACGATTTTATCTCCGAAACTTCTATTAATTATAATTTCAATCCCATTTTGACTCTGGGTTGTACCTGTATACCACAACTTAAAATCGATGCCCTCTAGTTCCTTGATCTTTTCTCTAATCCACTTAATTTCTTGTTGTAAGTAAACATGATATTTCTTAAATCTTACGCATATGACGACCAAACAAAATATGATATAATAACTAAATCATAATAAAATATAATAACCAAATAATAACAATAATTATAATACAATAAAGTAAATAATAATAATTTAAATAAAAAACATATGTTACATAATTAACTAAATAATATTAATAATAATAATAACTATTGCTATATAGGATTTTTTAGGCATGTTATGAAAATTTTAAATCTTTTAATAAAGATTGAGTCAAACAGTTCAATTGATTCAATCATCAATCTAGTGATTTAGAGTCATAATTGGGTGAATGATTGATTCAATTTTTAAATTATACTAATTACATTATTAGAATAAAAAATGAGTAAGTAAACTTTAGTAGAATTAACATTCTTGTATGTATATTAAATCCACAAAATTTAATTAAGCAAGGTATAGTAAAATTAACATAAGAGTTTTTTTGACAAAAAAAAAAAATTAGAATTGCTATAACAAAAGTATCTTTTGGAAGAATATTAAAAAAATAAAAATCTTACAATAACGATAACAATAAATAAATAGATTAGTTAATTAAAAAAAATTAAATTCCCGGTACGGTACTAGTTCAAAAGTCTAGCTAGGGTTTTTTAAAGTTCAAAGCCCAGACCCAGTTGCGTACTTGCATTCGAAACTAAAAAGTAAAAAATCTACCAAAAATATAAAGAGCGGGAGACGAAAGCTTAGTTCTGCCTGCGAGTGCGACACACATTTCACTCATCTTAAGCGCGAACTCAAGCTTAGTACTTCTGTTCCACTCTCGTCACCACCACCGAACTCAAGCGCGAGAAGAACTTGAACTTGAACTTCCTCTGAGCTCCGAGAAAATGTCCATCGGAATCCGTCGCTTAACAGTGCTGGGCGAGTTCAAGCCATTTGGCCTCATTGCCGAAGCTCTCGACGGCAAGCCCCCCGACACCGTCACCGACAAGTACGATTACTTCCTCTTCGATCCCGAAATCTCTCGAGACCGAGATGCCGATGACGATTGCGACGACGTCGCTTCTGTGCCGAGCAATCGTGGGGATCACGAGCTGTTCATCCGAGGCAATCGGTAATTTGTCATCTTTTGCCAATAAAACCCTCGCTTCTCTGTTCAGTTGATTCCGAATGTGCGGAAATGAAGTTGAAATTCTGTGTTGTTCTTTTGCTGCTGTGCCTGTGTTCCTCTTTGTTATTACTTTGTCTGAAGTTGCACTGTTGCTGCATTGCTTTTATCTAACGTTGTGATGTTTTGTGATAGGATTATATGGTCAACGGGTGCGAGAGTATTTAAGAGATTTACCTTGTCATCTGACATCGTTAAGGTTTGAGTTTTGAGTTTTCATGCTTTGAATTTGAATTAAATGAGTTTGTTTAATTTAACCAGCTATATTAGTAATTTATAACTCCTGTACTACGATTTTTTTGTTAAGTGAATTGATCATAGTTGATGGAGGGATATCTCGTTTAGAACGGCTTTTTGTGTGAAATGTTTCCTGTCTGGAGTATTTTTTTTTTTTTTTTGTTATTTTAATTTTGAGTGAAGCCAGAGCTAATGGTTTGACTCTGTAGAGAAAATGGTCTATAGTGTTTCAGAAAGAAATTTATTGGTTTAGTGCTCCCTTCGTGAGAAAACATATGATAGAGTCCCAACAGAAGTCTTATGGTGGACTATTGAGAAGAAAAAGGTAGCATTAAAGTATGTTAATACAATCAAGGATATGTATGATGGGGTTACCATATGTGTGAAAGCTTGTAATGGAACATCAAGGTATTTCTCTATCACTATAAGAGTTCACCAAGGTTCAGCTCTTAGTCTTTATCTCTTTGTCTTAATAATGGATGAACTAATGAAAGATATTCAAGAGGAAATACCATGGTGTATGCTTTTTGCAGTTGATATTGTGCTTATTGATGAGACCAAAGATGGTATTAATAAGAAATTGGAGTTATGGAGAAATACTTTGGAATCTAAAAGATTCATGATAAGCAAGAGCAAGATGAAGTATATGAAGTGTGAGTTTTCAAAAGTAAGAGATGATGATCAAGACACAATGCATCTACTTGGTCAAGAGGTACCCTAGAAAGATGTTTTTAGATACTTGAGATCAATGTTGCAAAAAGGTGATGAGATTGATGAAGATGTAAATCATAGAATTAGAGCATGGTGGATGAAATGGCAGAGTGCATCGGGGATTTTGTGTGACCGCAAAATTCCCCTTAAGCTGAAAGGAAAATTCTATAGAACAACTGTAAAACCAACAATGCTATATGGAGCGGCATGCTGATCAGTACATAGGCAACATAAACATAAAATATGGGTAGCAGAAATGAGGATGTTAAGGTGGATGTGTGGATATACGAAGATGAATAAAATAAAAAATGAGGATATTCGAAGAAAGGTAGCAGTGATACCGGTATGTGAAAAGATAAAGCACATAGATTGAGGTGGTTTGGGCACGTTATGAGACGACCACTGGATGCTCCCGTAAGATCAAGAGTTTGTTACCAAGAGCTCGACACAAAGAGAGGTAGAGGTCGACCGAAACTTACCTGGGGAAAGGTAGTAAAACAACACCTAATAGAGTGAGATATAAATTGGCGGACGGTATGTCTTAGGATGGAGTGGAGAAAAATTATAAGCTTGGTGGAGGGTTAAACCCATTAGTAATTCTGTGTTTCAGTCATTCCCTTGTTTTAGTTCTTTTCCTTTTCTTTTCTCCCTTCTTCCTTTCATCCTTTTTTCTCTCTGTTGTCTTATTTCCACTATTTTCTTCCCCTCTCCCTTTCTCTTTCTGTCTCATTTACGATTTATCATTGGGTTCATCTACCACCGACCTTAATTAACTTGGATTAAAGGTGTTGTTGATGTTGATTTGTTTAAGGAAGTTATTTTATATTATTCCATTTCTATCCTTATTTCCTCATAATAAAGTCTTCCTTCAAAACATTCTTCCTTGACTTAGCTTTGGGTTTTCAAAGACTAAGGAGGTTGAAATTTATCCAATCAACCAATGGCTGCAACATTTCCCGTGCAACGAGAAATTGCAACAGTGAAGGACTAAAAGTCTCAAATTTGTTTTTTATTTTCCATTGTTGTAAATGTAATGCTGCTTTTTGTTCCATTTACTGAACAGTTCTGCTTTAACCAATTTTGTTTTGAAATTTTAGGTGTGCTGGTGTCGGCTTGGTCATACAGATGAAGCTCTTCTATGTATATTACAAAATGATTGTTTGACTATCTATAATACATCTGGTAAGTGTAATAAATGAAGTTCAACCATCATATGATAGAAAAGGAGAAAAAGAACTTATGTCATGAGAATGGTACTAGTTTCTGACTTTGTTGTCAAGAAACTTCATTTTACTCTCATTGGAAACAGGTTTCTTTTACTCATTATTGATGTAGAACTAGAACCAAAATAACCAAGAGTCCTTGGGATTCTAGTAAAGTTTCACAATTTCTTTAATTAATAATTTAAAAACTACAACAACAGCGATGCCTTTTCCCACAAGGTGGGAGTTAATAAATATCAAAGTGTGAATAAAATAGGTCACCTTAAATGGTATCCATTGTCAAAAGGTGGTTGGAATCCCAATCAAACACTAGCTTATTGAAATTAATTAGGTTAAATTAAAAATTTGGCGTCTATACTTCACACCATTTTTTGTTTTGGTTCCTTCATGAAAAAACATTTATATATTGGTCCTTGCCATTTGCCAAAGCTATATCAGTGTCAGATGTTTGCTGAGTTGGCTAATGTTTAGTAGCCAGTAAGGTAAGACAAACATTAGTCAAGTCAGCAAACATTTAAAATGCAGACTTTTTCATGTATGGACCCAAAACAGAAAATGGTGTCAAGAATAGGGATTAATTTTTTTAATTTAGTCAATTAATATTTAATAACTTAGTAAAAAAGAAAAAACTAGCATACCGCCCAGAGGCTCCTCACTATGCAAAGGTATGAGGATGGATATTGTATGCAACTTTGCCCTTGCATATGCAAAGAGGCTGTATCCAAATTTGAACTTATGACCAATAAGTCACCAAGGCTGTGCCAGGGTCACCCTCTAATAACTTAGTCAAACTAAGATAAATTCCTAAATCCAAAAAATAAAAATGACATAAATTACTTTAAAAAAGCAGAAGTATGTCCTAATTATTTCATATCATTTATGTAAAATCCAAGAATTAGATTATTGTTTTAGTTTTTCTATGTATATTTGTTTTCAGTCATGGTGCAACTGGAGTCCAATTTAATTAAATATGTCTCATGTTCCTTTCCATTTGAATTAACTATATGTCTCATTGCTCTACCATATCTGCACAGTCTCTTCCATTTCATTTGTTGCTTTAGCAGGGAATTTAATTAACTACATGTCTCATGTTCGTTTTCTATCTTTGATTCAAAGATCTTTTTAAATCTCAACTCGACACACACACACACACACACACACACACACACACACACACACACACACACACACACACACACACACACACACACACACACTTCATTCATGACTAGAGAAGAAGTCATCAATTTAAATCTCCCTTGTATATCATTATATCTATATTTCAGATTGTCAATATTTTCATGTATTCAATTTTTCTTTTTTTTTTTTTGGTGCTATAGTGACTGAAATTTCCTTCTGTTTAACAGGTGAAGTAGTATCACTTCCATTTCCTCATACAATTACATCTATATGGCCTCTTCCTTTTGGTTTATTACTCCAGCAAGAAGTTGAAGCAAATATACCTTCACGTGTTCCTTTTTCATCTACAAGCCCTTTGCTTAATACACGAGATATGTTGCTTAGTGCATCTCATCATATCCAAAAGGGGGAGGGTACTTTGGTATCCTCTCATCTCATTTTGATGGATCCACTGGATGAACTTCGAGTATGTTAACAATCTCCAGATTGTTGCTGAAATTTCTTCCTTCTAGGTTATCCTTGTGTAGTTGTGACATATTTACTGCTATAAATTTTTGTTTTGGTTTACCTTTTCCATTTGATTACTGACTTTTACTGTTATTGTAGCCAACTTTTATTGAAGAAAGAGGGAAATTGAACATGATGAAGGAATATGATGAAAAGACAATTTGGACAAGTGATCAGGTCCCACTTATGGCATCCTATAATAAAGGTTTCTTTCATTGAAGTTCTTGCAATCAGTTCCTGGTAGTTGTCTTGGTAATTTTTGTGATAGTGTTACTCTGAATTCAGGAAAGATGCAGCACTCTTTGTGGGTCGCAGAAATTGTCAGCTCTAACATTGATGAGGATCCGGCCACTAGTTTATTACATATAGATCCCATGAGTGTATTGCCAAAACATTTGTCCTTCCGTAAAATATGGCAGGGGAAAGGTGCTCAGACAGCCGCTTGTAAGGTGTGATATAGGCTATTAGGCTTCTTCAAAATTATCTGGCTATTATTTGTATGTGCATTTTTTGGTTTTAAAAGGGAAGTGCAATTCATCAGTTAATGACATAGTTGTTTACTTTGCTTTTCAAGGATTAATATTAATATATGTAAATTTAGAGTAGAGTGTAGATGCTTTATATGGCCTCAAAGCTGTTTTATCTGTATTTCTAGCATAGCAGATGACTAATTAATAATTAAAACTTTGTTAATTTAAAGTTTCATTAGTTTAACATATTTAGTACTTGAAAAATAATTATTCAAATGCTTTTTAATAATATTTTATTTGATTTCATAATCTGCTTATAGAAGAGGACCACCTTGTTGCGATGGTACTCCCTGCCCTTGCATGGTGGCTATAATAAAAAATATTCTACACAAAATTTATACTTAAAAACTGCAAAATATAATAAACTAGGGAGTGCCTTGTGCTTTGCATGGTTTTTATTTATAATTAAAGAGAAACAGAAACAGAGAGTAAAAGGAGGAGAGAGTGTGAAGTGGGAAGAAAAAAAATCACTGGCCGGTCAACACATGGCAATGCCTGAATAGTTTTTATACTACTATAGACTATAGATAAAATAGAGGACGAGTCCTGACACAGCGGTAAAGTTGTGTCTTGGTGACTTGTTGGTCATGGATTCGATTCGGAAACAGCCTATTTGCATATGCAAGGGTAAGACTGCGTAGAATATTTCTCCCCCTTACCTTCGCATAGCGAGGAGCATCTGGGCAATGAAGTACGTAATCTTTCGTAGACTATAGATAAATAGAATAATGACATATATCAATCATCAAGAACAAACTAGAAAATGTTTTAACAACACTGGTAAGATTTTGGTTGTAAGATATTTGAACATAAAAAAGCTAACTGGCTAATTCAAACACACTATTAATGATGTTTGTTTAACTACATTAACCAAAATGCCTCACTGTTTTGTTATTTGAAGAATTATTTTATTCATTGGAGTTTCAGATTTTTAGTTCAGAATGATAATGTATATTCCGTATAGGTTATAGTGTATGTAGTATAGACCTACGGGTAGCTTAGAGTTACCTCTCAGTTAGCTATGTCAGCTGTTGAGTTACTTACAACAGCTGTTAGACAGTTAGTGCTAGTGCTCTATATTTGTACTCTGTAAATACATATCTTGTAATCAAATCGATTGATGAAATGAAATACAGTTTAGATCATTCTCTAAATCTCTCCAGATTCTTTTAGATTTTAAACAGAACAGTGAAATTGCAAGTCCTTAATTAGATAGCTGGATGGATGGATTGCGTTCTTCTTTCCTCCTTGGATGGTTTATCATTTAGTTTATACATTCAATTTTATTTCTTTTCTTTTGACTTTTCCTTCAAATGACTACTAGGTCTTTATGGCTACTGATTATGATACAGCTCCTGTTGTCTGCTTTTTTCACCAAGAACAAAGAAAGTTGCTGTCTGTTGGTCTTCAGATTGTTGAAATAAATAATGAGATTGTGTTTGATGTCAAACCTGATATGAGCTGGAACTTATCTGCAATTGCAGCTTCACCTGTGACGGTAACCCGCCCAAGGTACATATCCCATCTATCTGTACATTGATTTTATAATGATGGACATAATTTTCTTCAAATATGTGTTTTCCAGGGTCAAAGTAGGACTACTTCCATATTCAGACATAATGGTTTTGTCTCCAGAAAATGTTCTGCTTCTCTATGTAAGTCTTACACATGGATGGACACAAATTGATTGTGTCATTCTTCAGTCTTTTTAGTGTCCTGACTCTGGCTCCTGGCATTTCTCTCAGTCTATATACTATCCTGTCTCTACATTTGTTTGTCATTATATTGTGTTTTGATTATTATTCTTTTCCTAGCTTCCGTGTGGGATAATGCTTGATTTTTTACAATAAAGGTTTCTTTGCAATTTGCATAGAGTGGATTTGAGACCTCTTTTGAGCTGATGTTTGCATCATTTTTTTTGTTGCTGTTAGGGCTTAGTAGGGTTCCTGATTCTCCTGCTTTGTTTTTATATTTTTTCAATTAATGTGTCCATATAAAAATTGCTTTCTTTCTGTAATCTGATTTTACTTTTGAATAATTGAAGTGACATTTATTTTATTTTTTAATGCTAAATTTTGGGTACTACCTCTCTTAGTACTATTGTAAGTTTAGTTTCATTGATTGGTATATAACTGATATTGTAGGTAGGTTATTCATGTCTACTGACAGATACTTTTTTATTCCCTGATAAGTACTGGTGCTACATCTGATAACTTGTTCTGGCCTTATGAAGTTTGACCTATATGTTACCATA
The DNA here is from genome assembly GCA_007407185.1 of Glycine tomentella. Classification (NCBI taxonomy): domain Eukaryota; kingdom Viridiplantae; phylum Streptophyta; class Magnoliopsida; order Fabales; family Fabaceae; genus Glycine; species Glycine tomentella. The sequence goes on from PYAF01000356.1 coordinate 1,846,431, forward strand.
ATGCCTGGATATGGTTTCTTATAAATGGAGCTGTAAACTTGGCAGCTTTAATTTGTAGAAATTCTTTTTCATATTGACTTTTTATACTTTATACAAAGTTGTCAGTCTTTCTCAGACTCACCCTTTTTCATGATTCCATCAAGTGCCATCAAGATTGCTAAAGTTTGATATTTCTTTTAGTAATATGCCATGCTTATATTGTAGTCTGGGAAGCAATGCCTGTGCAAATATGTGCTTCCTTCTTGCTTAAATAAAGATAAGAGTTTGCATGATTTGGAGCTTTCAGAAGAATCTCCTCTTCCCAATTACTTAAAGATTACAGGCCTGGCTGATGCTGTTGAGGGTCGAGTCAATGTGATAGTAAATAATAGACAGGTATGTTGACTTGTATTTAGGGATGGTTTCTTTTCATTTTTTACCTTGAAGTTGACATATGTAGGTTTCTTGGCAAATGGAAACCTAATAATCCGTTTCTTTGCATCATTTGAAATCTCTGCTTTCCATATGCAGATCTTTAGATGTGCATTACGACAAAGTCCTTCATCAACATTAGCTAATGATTGCATCGCAGCACTTGCTGAGGGGCTTCGTTCTAGTTATTACAGACATTTTCTTGGTCTTCTCTGGAAAGATGGTGATCCAGCTCATCTGTCGGAAGCTGAATCTATTGTTGATTCAGAATGGGACTCTTTTTGTCATGTAATTATGCAAATCTGCGGAAAATATAACATTATATGTCAAAAGCGTTCTGATTCAGTACCACATTCTGCGTGGGACTTCCTTGTCAGTAGCCAATTTCATTATAATTTTTGCAAAGTAAACTCCATGTTCGGAATACCGTGTGCAGGGTCACTTGATCAGCAGGAATTAAATTTCCAAAGGTCATCTGTAGATGGCGCACAAAGTTTTGACAAGCCATTTTATACTGATCTGTTAAGGGAATGTCTGGAATCTCTTCATGGACTCTATGAAAGCTTGAAACTTGACAATCTCCGCAAAAGGTATGTCTCTAATCCTGTGTAATATATTTTGGGTTGCCTTTTCATTTTAGTATCTAGCATCCTAGCTAATGCATTTTCTGATCATCTCTTATTTCTATCCTATTCGGCATTTTGTCTGGTAATACTGCCCAGTTTGTTTAGGAAGCAGCTAGTTGGTTGGGTTAGTGAATCTGGTCAGTAATCTATATTACTTTTAGTTGTAAATTCAATGTTTTAAATATCAGCTTGATTTGATTAGCTTGAGGCCAACTTTTAAGCTAAGTAGCTACATCTATTCTTCTCTTTCATTTCATGATGATATACCAACTTTCTTTTGCTTTATGTATTGGTATAGACACAGTACAAAGGATAGTTTGCATAATCCCTGCTCCTGTTGCATTTTTTATTCTGTCACTTTTTTTTTAAATGGATTTGCATGTTTAAGGATAAGGTAGAACAGCCAACTTGAACATCGGTATAGCTGGATGGCTGCTGTACTGAAACCTATAGAAACAATACAAGTTAAATAATTTATACTTATATATAAATGCTCAATTTTTTTTCCACATAAAATGATAGACATATTCATAATTTGTTCATAATAATTAATAATTGAAAGTCACAGTCTTAAGCTAAACACATAAGTCCATAACAACAAAAGTCAAGGAATCAAATAAGTTTGTTAGGTACCAGAACAACAGTAACACAATCAGGAGAAATAACTCGCTGTACAGCAGTATTTACAGAAAAAAAGAAGAAATTTCTCTCCTGTATCTTTCTTTGTTCTCTCATCATTTCATGATCTGCCCATTGCTATTATAAGTTTGAAATTGCTAGAAGTAAAGATCATACATCAGTCAGCAGTCTTAGTCTTAGACCTGCAAAAAAATTAGTGCTGAACTTTTTGCTGAGACTTCCATCTGTCATTTTCTACTTCATCATGTTATGCAAAATCTTTTAGGCCTCGTTCCGGGTGGTTTTCTGTTTCCAATTTTGAAATTATTAAAAACTAAACCCAGTTTCAGTTTTGAGTGTTGAGTTTTAGTTTCTGTTCATCTGTCTTCTTCCAAAGACATTATCTATGAATCCTTCTTATCACATCTAAACACAAACTACACTGCTTTCAAATTTCAATTACCAAATCTGATTCAAAGTACTAGTTAGATTTGCAAGAAAAATAAATTCAATTGCAATACAACATTCCAAAAATATTCAATTCATTCTCAGCCATTCTATTAAACAGTTCATAGGCATTTTTAATTTGTATTTAACGCATTTCATAGGGATTGATTTATGCTGTATAGAGAACCTTTCAAATGGATTCCTTATTGAATACAAAAATTTGTCCCCCAGAACCTTACTATACAAATAAAAAAGGGAGGAATTTAACAATGTTACAACATCATAGCATGTATGAACACCAATCAATGAACAAGGGAAACTTTTCCATTTCGAATTTCATATCCAGTTACAAATTCTTATTATCTCCATTTCAATTAAAATACAACATCTATAATCAACTTAAACTAACAGAAAAGGAAATGTCCACTGCAACAATAAAGAAATTCCGGCCAATAACCCCCAAACCACGTAGGTTTAGATAACAATTGCACCAAACCATATAACTCATCCATCATAAAGGTTTTCGTCCATCCCAAACAATGATTATCAGAGAAGTGATGAAATTGCTTGAAGGATCTTTGGAGAGTTGAGAGAAAATAGAAGGTAGGTTTCCAAAAAACCCAAATTTGATGAAACAACTTGGATCTATGAATATCCACCACCTCTCTATCGCAAAACCTGAGATGCAGATCTTGTGTTGCTGTCGTGCACAGGTGGTGTCGCAATCATAGACGCAGACACTGCGCTAGCTAGCATCGGCATGCAGACCAACCAACAAGCCTTCTCCTTTGGCTTCGACGCAACCTCTTTGTCTCCTCCGCACTCCCTTCATTGTCTACAAGTGACAAGGTTTGATCTACGGCGACTAGAGGCAACCGGCAGCGAGTGGTGACCACCAGGGAGAGGGAGAGTAAACGAGAGACAAAACCATGTCGAGAGAGCGAGTCATCGAGAGAGAGGGCCGCATCGAGAGAGGCTGTGAAGAGAGAGAGATAGAAGTGTAAGGGGGACTGAGATTTAGGGTAAACTCACAACAAAACTCCAGAAACCAATTTTTATTGTTTTACAAACAAGGGTAAAACTGTTTTGAAAACAATTAAAAAACCAAGTCATCCCCAATTTTACTGAACACGTTTTGGTTTTAAAATAGTATTTTAAAACCATAAACCACAAACTGGCAACCACCCTGAACAGGGCCTTAGATTTTAGCTTTGTGAGGATGCCACCAGACTTACCAAGCTAAGGCTATATCATAAGATCAAGAAAAACTTTTGCTTTGTGTTCTGATTATTGACAGCGAAAAGGTTAATTTGATTGTCTTTTGGTTATCCATAATTCCATATATTGTTACCACCATCTGCTTTAAGCATTTCATTGTGTTCTTTATGCTGTATTTTACCAAGTAGTTAATTTCCCACTTTTAGTTTCTTAAAATATATTTATTGATTCTATATGATAATTGTTGCCTATGATCTATAGGGACTTGGAGCTTCTTTCAATTCTGTTATGCAAAATTGCTGAATTTCTGGCTGAGGACATCTACTTGGACCATTATATTCGTGATTTCCCTGGCCTCTGTAAAAAGTTTCTGAAGTCTGGAATCACCATTTCGCCTAAAATTTGTCCAAGTTTATTCAGATGGTTTGAAAATTGCTTGCAATATGGATCTAATTATGCTAATATTAATGATCTTCCAGCTTTAGTCTGTAAAGAAGGAAGTTCTGTGGTTAGCATAGCCCGGAAAGTAGTTTGCTTTTATAGCATATTATCTGGTGCCAAATTACTGGGAAAGAAACTGTCTACTGGTGTTTACTGTAACGTTACTATGGGATCACATTCTTCAAAGGAGGAGCTTACTATTTTAGCAATGGTTGGTGAAAGATTTGGACTTCAACAGCTGGACTCACTACCTTCTGGTGTATCTCTTCCACTACGTCATGTAAGTTTGTCTACATTGAGCTGGCCAAAAAAAAATAGTTTGTCTTCATTGATGTCAGTCTGTCAGGGCTTTGGGAACTTTTTAAAATCATTTACAAATTAATTTGTTCAGGAGCATGTTCAACATTTGAAATTACCTGTCATCTTACATAATTCTAATGTTCATCTTGATGGCACTCTCATTTATCAGGCATTGCCTACTGTTTTTCTTATATTTGTTTGAATTTTTCACATTCCTGGGACAATGTTCTACCCTATTTTCCACGTGTTTTGCTTACTACTATTACTATAATAGTTCTTCTTTGAGCATTATCTCTAGCAAGTTTTAAGTTTTAACATATATTTCCAGAGTTTTTTACATCTATTTTCTGTTATGCGTTCTAGGCATTAGATAAGTGTCGAGATTCACCTCCCAATGACTGGCCAGCTGCTGCTTATGTACTTCTTGGCCGACAAGATTTGGCAATGTCAACTTTGGCACGTGAATGCAAATATAGGGGCATTGAAACACCAACCAATGTGAATGTTATATCAATGTCCACTCCTTATATGTTAAATCTGCATCCAGTGACAATATCTTCTACTATTTCTGATGCAATTGGATTGGAAGGAACAAAGTTTGAGGATACAGATTCCGTTGATGGGTCTATGACTGATGGTATGGAGCATATATTCAACTCTAGCACACAGTTGCGTTATGGTCGTGATCTTAGGTTGAATGAGGTCAGTTATGGCACTTCACTTAAGAACTTTGCAACAAGACTGATTTGATTATCTTTCCTTGATATATATTTTCAATCCCTGTTGCGGCTTGTCTATAGATCATATAAAAAGGTTATGGTTTTTGCCCATCAATGTATTTGATAATAGCGGTTTATAGGCACATAATCTTTGATTTAGAGGAAACATAGTTTCCTCTATTCCTCTAATTATATATAATTAATGTAATTAACCTATATAAACATGCATCCACAATCTTCTATTTTAATAGCTACTAGTGAGTCCAGAGGATTTTTTTTCCACCTGTTTTCAACAACAAAAGTTGATAAGAGAGAAGAGTGCTATATGGTACTTGTTAATGTCAAGCTTTTATGCATATAACATCAACTGCTTTATAGTCTTAGAAATCTGAACTTTTTTATACGGTTTTTCCTTACTTGATGGGACATTTCTGAACCTGCAATGTTACTATCCCTCAATGGAGAATTCTTAAAGGATCATTCTCTACAGTCTATCAGTACATGTATTTTATCTATACTTTTGACAATGAAGCTTTTAGCGGTCAGAAGTTGATGGATGACACTATATTTTTCTGTTGGTCGTGGCTCAGTAATTTGGAATTAGGATTTGACTCCCCTTTTCACTACTGGTCTAGTAATATGAGGGAATGTTTTGGTTCCTAGGGGAGGGTTTAATCTGTACATTTCAATTATTTTTGGGGAGGCTTAGGACCTAGTATAAAGTCAGAACTTAGGTGTCTTTCTCATGCTTCACTAGGCATTAAGCCACCTCTGTTCTGATACTGTTCACGCTAGGATGTAATCATAGCAGTACTACTTTTACTGTTATTATTTTTTCTATTAATATAATATCTTTTGCTGATAAAAAAAAATCTATACTGATATCTTGAGACGTTTTACTAGTCCACTGGAAATTGATGTATATTATGTGCTGGTGCAAAAGTTACTTAAAAACTTATTTCTTTCTTATCTGAATCATGGCTCTGGCTACTTTTACTAGGTCAGACGCCTTTTGTGCTCTTCAAGACCTGTGGCAATTCAAACATCTGTTAACCATAGTGCTTCTGATCAGGACCTCCAGCAGGTATGTGTTGCCATGGTATTTGTTTTATTTGTGATTGTGAACAATTTTGTTTATAATTTGATTATTCAAGCATCTGATAGTATACTCAATGGTGTTATTCTTAGCAAGTCTGATCTTGCCACCCTCCTTTTGTAAAAATTCTTATATACACCCAATGCAATGATCCCGATCTTGGTGACTATGACATACATGTAACTTGGAAATTAGATCTACTGTTTTGCACTGTCATATTAACTTTAAGTGGAATTCTTGGCATTGTGTGTAACATGCCTGATTTATGTAAAAAATATCTCCCCATTATAAGATGTTCATCACACACTTGTGGAAGCAATTCATTCTTTTTCAGGGGACACTTTAGCTATCCTACATATAATTAGGCTTTTCATACATTTCTTTGGTCACATAATGTGGTTGTTTGTTCCCTTGATTTCTTCGTTTATTTTGTCATAAGTTTGTATTTCTTCCGAGTTTTAATGTTTAGTTGATTTTTGTTATTATCATCATATTGAGGTTAAGTTATGGTTTTTATATTAGGACACTATTTGATTTAATTATTAAGGTAACGTAAAAATAATTACTTATGAATGTTAAAAATAAAATATTTTGATTCAACTAGTATGGTATATATAACTAAAGGAAAATGTTTATTTTTTTACCCTTTTTACCTTTTCTCCCTTTTGAATGATTTTTTTTTATTAAAAAAGTAAATCTAGATTGTTATAAATTGGTTTTTTTTTACGTTAGTAATCATTTATAATTATTACAGCAGCTAAATTAAATCAATACCAAACTAAAGAAACCTAAGAAATTTGTAATTTGCATATTGTACACGACTTGTCTTGTTGTACTTATACAGGGAAAGGCTTTCTTGAGTTGGTAATTATCCCAATTGTGGGCTATGTTTTAATTCTTCTATGTTTGTATTTGTTTTTTCATTTAGTATTTTTTTTTCTCTCCTAGCAAATTCTGTTCTTGAAAAAGATGGCCAAGTTTGTTTTAATTATCTGCTGCACATTGCTTCCTGTTTGTAATTTATATTCTCTTATTATTTATAAGACATAGTTGACTAAATTATGTTTATTAAGAAAAATAGTTAACTTAGGTATTGACATTAAAATTGTCTCTAATTGTAATAATGGGAGCCTATTCATCTTCTCCAATCTTCATAGGAGGGAGAAAGTGACAATTCAAAATAGCATTTAATTTTAGAATAAAATAAATAAGAGTATTTTAGTAAAAGAACAATTAATGCACAAGATAGATGAAATAAAATCTTGTAATAAGGGACAATTTTTTTTTTTTGTTGATTATGTCTTATAAACAGGGACGGAGGGAGAATTTCTCAAGTTGAACGGGTATACTTCTTTTAAAATATATATAAATCTGCCTTTGATACATTTATTTTATTTTTTATGAAGGCTCAACTGTGGCACCTTGCACAAAGGACCACTTCACTTCCTGTTGGACGTGGGGCATTTACCCTTGCAACCATATATACACTCTTAACTGAGGTGCTCTTTACGTTTAACTTTTTTATATTCCTACTTGCCTTCACTGAGAATTTTGAAATTACCTTTGAAAATATACTCTTTCTGATTGAAATTGTCACAATTTTTAGGCTTTTACCGTTCCAAAGCTTATATTAGCAGGTCGGTTGCCAGCCCAACAGAATGCTACTGTAAGTAGATATCATATTATTGATTATATCTGTAATGCCTGTTTTGGCTTGTGAAACTATTTACTAGTTTTTGTATTTGTTGACTTGAGTCATGTTTGTTTATTCACAGGTTAATCTTGATCCAAACATCAGGAACATACAAGAACTCAGGTCGTGGCCTGAGTTTCATAATGCTGTTGCTGCTGGACTTAGACTAGCCCCTCTCCAGGTTTAACATTGATCCTTAAGTTAAATAGTTTTGAATGGTTTAAACTTGTTTCTGCTAGGAAATTATTTTATTTTTTTGATAAGAAAGAAATTTTTTAAGATAGGAAAGACAGATACAAAAGAGGATAAGAAATCTTCAAGGTTTAAAGATTACAAAAAACTATAAAAAAAAAAAAAATAAATCTTTTAAGGTTTAAAGATTATACAACCTAAAATAAATAAAAACATTAAGAAACATGCAACACAACTTGCCAATTTATGTTGAGATCTAACAAGGACACTCCTAACTCCCCTAAAATGACTATTAGATATTGTAGATATATTTGTTTATACTAATTAGGCAATTGTTGGATATTGCTAGATATCCTTAATTATAGTAATTAGGCAATGACAATTTCTCGTCACGGCTTCAATGAGCTTCTACCTTGCTGACACCAATGTTGTTAAATCACTGAGTTGACTCGGTAAACTCGTCCGAGTCAACGTTTCTGCCCCCCAAATCAAGTCAACTTGGTAGTGAACTCAGATATGTGTATAGACTCGGTAAACTCGGTTGAATCGCTGAGTTGACTCAGTGTGTATTTAAAAAAAAAAAAAAATTAGGTTTTTCAAAACCCATTCTCTTCTACGGTACCTACGTCTCGGCGCTCTCCGGTCTTCCTCCCTCTCGTCGCGCTCCATCTCCAGTCTTCTCTATCTCCGGTCTTCTCCCTCTCGTGCCCGCGCCCAAAGGTAAGTGCTCCATCTCCGGTCTTCTCCCTCAGTCGCTCCCTGTGTTTGTTTGCTAGTTGCTTCTTGACTTCTCCCTCGGTCCCTCTTTGTTTCATCTTCTCTTCTCCCTCGGTCCCTCTCTGTTTCGTCTTCTCTTCTCCCTTGGTCCCTTCCTGTGTGTGTTTGCTAGTGTGTTTGACTGTTTGTGTTTGTGATTGCTTCTGTGTTGTGTATTGAGATTGAGACTGTCAAATTATTAAGGGTTCTGTGTTGTGATTGCTTCCTGAGGGTTCTGTGTTGCTCCTGGAAATAGAACATATCCTGGTTGGAGGTATGTTGTTGAAATTCCAGGAACTAAAAAAATGAAATGCAAGTTTTGTCCAAAAATAATGGGATATTCAGTTTATTGGTGTGTTTTAATGTTGGATATTCAGTTTATTTTTATTTTTTTTATATGAAGTAAACTCTTATATACAATTTACATTTTTACGATTTTACAATTTAGCTCATCCCACCGAGTCTACCTAAACACTACGATTTAACAACATTGGCTGACACCCCATACCAAGAACTTGAAAAGCGGAAGCAGACCTTTTTCATGTTGTTGACCTTATATGGGTTACTTGAGTATTCTTCTATGAGAAATGCTATATCCTCCGCCAGAAACCAGCCGGAAGATATTCTGGCGCAATAAAAAATTGACACCTGTCTTTAATTTTACTATTAAATATTCCTTTAGCATTAAAAATGTAAGTTCTTTCCAGAATTACCCTTCCTCACGTGATCACACCCTAGTTGGCCCCAAACTTTTGCACACACGTACAACAGATCTAAGAGGTGTGGGGCCCTTGACGTAGGCACGCATGCTGATAATGATTACCAACAAAGCATCTTCGGCAAGGCGAATTTCCCAGACTCAACTTCCCGAACCTGAGGCACCAAAGCTGGTGGTCGGCAAATACAACCTTATGCAGTTTGTGGTTGATGCTAAGCTCGACGGTATTGGTCAAAGCTCAGATGAAATGCAGAAACAAGGGAAGCCAAAGAAGGCGGTGAGGGTTAACCAAGAAGTCAAAGGTGGGTTCAGAGGAGGCTCCAAACCCGAATCTCTCTTCTGGCTACTGCAATTGCATTTTTTAAAATTGTAGTGCTGATACAATCACAGATTTAAGTGGCTCACAGCAACTATTAGGTGGGTCTTCAATGCCGTTGAGGTAGTTCAGGCAGGAGAAAGCTTGTTTAGGCAAGAGCTATCTTGAGCACTTTCTCTTGGGATACATGTTAAAAGCACAAGAAATACGCCCAATGCAGCAAAGTTCCCTCAGCAAAGCATGGTTTTCATTTTGTTTCGTAATGGTAATAGACTAATAGTCTATGCCTTTAGTGCCATTATGCCTACTAATTATGTGAGGAGTGAAGAGTAACATGTTAACTAAAGAACAAGGAAAAAAAATATTTGAAAATGATATGATATGCTAAAGAAACAAATGCAGTGTATTATGCTTGGAATAGAACCGAAGAACAGAAGATTTAATATTAAGGGGTATTTTTTTTTTTTGTTTATTACTGTTTGGATTATATTTTAAATTATTAATAAAAAAGGGATAAGTCATATCAGTTGTTACAGTTTTTGACTTTGAAGTTGTAACACAACTTGTATATTTTTAAATTTTTTAAATTAAAGTCATAATATTTTTACGACTCCATCATATTATTTTTAACATACAACTTTAAATTAAAAAGTTTTTTTTTTAATATTATGACTTCAAAGTCTTAAATATTTTTATGACTTTGAATTTGACTTTTTTTTTAATTGATAAATTTTGTTTTTTTTAAAATGGTATTTTTTTTAAACAAAAATTGGTAAAATTTATTTTTTTAAATTGTAAATAATTTTTGAATTTAATTATTTAGTAAATAAATGTAGAAAAATGTAGAAAAATA
>PYAF01000356.1:1861474-1881960 GCA_007407185.1 Glycine tomentella
TTTTTTTTTTTTTTTTTTTTTTTTTTTGGGGGGGGGGGGAGTATTATAGAAATCATTTGATTCACAATTTGAATGGTGTGAATTGATGACCCAGCCACTCCTATGATACAAACCAGAGGGAACCAAAGCATGGCTGGAATTGTCACCTGAATTGTCAGACTTGTGTGCCAGACAAATGCAGGTGGTCCAATAACAGCACCCTCTCATGCTAGGAATAGACAGACTAAAAAATATGGGTGACCCAAATAATGATTTAAGGATAGGTTCTGATATCATTTTTAGAATTTGGATTTAGGGCCTTGGTTTATCGGATCCCACTGCTCGATGTGAGATCTCAAAAAATGCAATTTTCAATTCACAATTTGAATAGTGATTTAATGACCTTGGTTTAGGGATTAACATTAACCTATTTATAGAAGATTGTGTTTTATTTGTTTGTGCCCTTTAATGCATGAAATCAGCATCTTTATATTGCACAACTTGTTTGGTAGCATATGCATACTTACCCCTTATCTCATCCCTTCTGCCTGCTATGTTGGGAGAATTGATAAAATTACTCACTTGCAGACACTTTATTTTCATATTCCTGTACGACATCCATCTTCCTATCCAGAGTTAGAGGTTCCAACCTTGCTCCAGGTATCTTTTATGTTCATTTTATTTGTTCACTTTGGATTAGCCCCTTTCACCCCCTTCCTCCTTTGCTGGTGCTTTTTAACATCAGAAGAAAAATTATAAAAGCCCAAAGCTGGGGCTTTCACTTGCTTCATTTTATCTCATGAAGAAATTTATATTTTTTCAGTCAGCTGCTTTAATGTCTTTGGGGATTTTATATGAAGGTTCAGCTCACCCACAAACAATGCAGGTTTTATTGGTAAATATATTTCATGTCTTCATCTGCTGTTTATCCAATGGTTGAACATATGCCCGAGTTATTTAATTCTTTCATGCCATCGAGATAAAGCGAACATGAAGGTTGATTATGGTTGAACTGGTACTATTTATTGTGCTGAATTCTATTGCTTTCTTGGACCATTTAACCAGTTGGTATGATTTGCAATATTGTTTCCTCTTTCCCCTTCCATTAAATGCAATTAGCTTGGAGTTTTGATATATTTGTAATTCATTATCATTTGTGCACTTGCGTGTTTAGGAATTGGTTTATTAAAGTTGTTTGCTTGCATGATAGTATCTGTCAGGTATGTACAGATCCTATGGTCTGTATTTTGAACAAACCAGCCTTATTACCAGTTCATAAATTTCTTTCATGATTCTTTTTTGTTTTGCATGGTGCCTTTTCATTCTAAATAATAATACCTATGTGTTCCCTGGATGATTAGGGTTTGCAGGATTTCCATATTTACTAAATTGTTTGTCTCTGTGTTTCTGTTTAATTTAATTTCTTCCTTTAACTGGTCTTCCCCTACATCTATATGTAATTTTTTCAGGGTGAAATTGGGTGCCGAAGTGGAGGTGATAATGTTCTTGAGCGAGAGGGTCATGCTGTTTCTGCAGGATTTGCACTGGGTCTTGTTGCATTGGGTAGGAATGCTTAAATAATAGGTTTTGGATTTTGGTTTTGTGGTTCTTTGTCTAACCAAAATATGTTGCCTGAAGGACGGGGAGAAGATGCACTTGGTTTCCTTGACACATTTGTGAATCGTCTGTTTCTCTACGTTGGTGACAAAGTACACAATGTAATGGGGTTCACATTCTTCTGTCATTTCTTTCCTTCCTTGTTGATATTGTTTATAATTTTATATAATGTTCAAGTACTTTTGCATCAGGAAAGATCTCATTTTTCGACAGTCTCAATGGATGAATGTCGTGGTTCTGCACAGGTTTAGAGAATTCAATTCGTATTTTTTCCGTGATGAAATAAAAGAGAAATAAAATCGTATGAGACATTATATTTGAGACTTTCTTTTGCATAACTAATTTAAATAGTTGTACTTGTAGATGATGGATGGGACAACAGTCAATGTTGATGTCACTGCACCTGGAGCCATCATTGCCATTGCTTTGATGTTTATGAAGGTTAGTAGTAATGGCAACAAGAAGTCTGTTTATCTACTGCAATCTAATTTGTTTTATACCTTTTACAACTTTGGTCTTTATTTTTTTGACAGACAGAATCTGAGGCTATTGTGGCTAGGCTCTCAATTCCCAATACATGTTTTGATTTGCAATATGTGAGGCCTGACTTTATAATGCTTAGAGTCATTGCTCGAAATTTAATAATGTGGAACAGGTTTGTACTGGTTTCTTTAAGTTATTGCAACAATCTACTTGGATCTGTTTGTCACCCTTCTGATCCATTCTTGCTGCATATTTTTTTGTAGGGTTCATCCCTCAAAAGATTGGGTTTGGTCTCAAATTCCTGAGATTGTCAGATGTTCTGTAGAAGGGATTGGAGGTGATGACAATGATATTGATGATATGGATACTGAGGCTTTTATACAGGCCTATGTTAATATAATAGCTGGAGCCTGTATATCACTTGGTAAAATGTTCTCTAGCCTTTGCATTCATTTTATGATAAATTTAACAAAGTGTATAGTATGTTGATATTATCTAAATTCTTTACATGAAAAAGTAATCATATCATAACCGAGTGAAATTATTTAAATCCTCATTGCTATTATTGTCCTTGATGATATTTTCTTTAACAAGGTTCCTTCTATCTTTATTTTTTTATTTTTTATTTTTATTTTTATTCTTACAAGTCAGTGGTTGTGGTACTGTTTAGTCTTTGTCTTGAAACTTATTCTTCTTAACCTTGTCAGGACTGGTGTTTGCTGGCACAAGAAATGAAAGTGCACAGGAATTACTTTATGAATTTGCTATTTACTTTCTTAACGAGGTCAGTCCAGAATTATGCTGCCTAACTCCCCCATGCATGTGAAGTGGTAGGTTTAGATGATTTATTTTTGTCTTGCAGATGAAGCCTGTTTCTCCTACATGTGGAAAGGTTTTCCCTAAGGGACTGTCTCGCTACATCGATCGTGGCACATTGGAAACATGCCTTCACCTTATTGTTCTTTCTCTATCTGTGGTACCTACTTCTTCCTTCTGTCCATTGTCAATTAATTATAGATTAAGATCATGACTAAAATTCTATGGTTAAACTTCTGCATACCAGGTTATGGCTGGGTCTGGACATTTACAGACCTTTCGGTTGTTGAGATTCCTAAGGAGCAGAAATTGTGCAGATGGGCAGTCAAGTTATGGTATTCAGATGGCAGTAAGTTCTGCAAGTTGTCTTTTGGTTTTTTTAATTTTCATTTTTTTTAAAGAATAAAATCTTGATCTATATGAGAGGCTGGCTTTGGAACTTGAATTTCCAGGGGGTTGGGGATTGAACTGCCCTACCTTAAGTGGCCGGAGGTGGTTTGGTACCATTATGCTAAGCGACTAATGATCTTCAAAATGTCTTTTTATCTCATGTCCACAAGTTTTGTGCCTATATTATGCAAAAATGTTTGTGTTTAGCAGTTGGGCTTTAGATAAAAGAATCAGTGAAAAATTATCTTCAATCAGAGGGCTTTTGGTGATTCAGATATCTTGTATTATGATAGTAATATCAAAGAATCAGTTTGAAATTCATATATTCCTGTACTTAATTTGGTAAAACAAATTTTATTTACATCACTACATGATCTATATTCACGCAACATCTTGTAAATGCTATTTTTTTTTTTTTTCATGAGTTTGGTAATTAGCTTCTTCAGTCTCCGTTATTTGTTTTATAAACCTGCTGTTTTAGGTAAGCTTAGCTACTGGTTTCTTGTTTCTTGGTGGTGGAATGAGAACATTTTCAACAAACAACCATTCCATTGCTGCTTTGCTTATTACTCTATATCCACGCTTGCCAACTGGTCCAAATGATAACAGATGCCACCTTCAGGTATTTCAGATTGATGGAATTACTCGTGATAAAGGCTTAAATGTTTGTTAGTTTACTGTTGAAAATTAAGTTCTGAAAAAAGTTTTTTTGCAGGCATTTCGCCATCTCTATGTCCTTGCAACAGAGGCACGATGGATTCAAACAGTTGATGTTGACACTGGTCTGCCTGTTTATGCTCCTCTTGAAGTCACAGTCAGAGAAACTGAGTATTATGCAGAATCCAGCTTTTGCGAGGTCACCCCTTGCCTTCTGCCAGAACGATCAATTGTAAGTCTGAGTGTTTGGATGGTCTCTATGAATGAAATACTTTGATTTATCTTGTTCAGTTTATCTCTTTTTGGTTCACAATTCTCCTGTTCGGTTTGAATTAACTTCTATTTGATAGCTTTTGGAGTTGTATATTTCTTATTGTTGAAGCAAAGAAAAGCATTTGTAACCTTATAGGACTAATTTGTATTGGCATTGATGGTTGCAGTTGAAAAGAATACGTGTTTGTGGGCCTCGCTACTGGCCTCAAGTAATAGACTTTACCCCAGAAGGTAAACATAAACTATTGTGCTGTGATCTTATACTGATATGAGGCTTTTAGAATTATATACTTTTTAAACGAGTAACCCCAATTATGCATTTATAACAGATAAACCTTGGTGGAATTTTGGAGACAAGAATAATCCATTTAATTCTGGTATTCTTTTCATCAAAAGAAAGGTTGGAGCTTGTTCATATGTTGATGATCCCATTGGGTGCCAGTCACTGCTGTCACGGGCAATGCACAAGGTTGAAATTACGTAGTGTATGTACTGCTAAACATGTTTATACAGGTATTAAAACCCACTTTATTTGTTTGCTTGATCTAGGTGTTTGGCCTGACAAGTTTGAAAGCATCTGATACAATCATGGACATTCGTAGTGGATTTGGTTCTATCACAGTTGATCAGTTAGTTGGTACCTTCTCATCTGATCCTAGTTTGATTGCTTTTGCACAACTCTGCTGTGACCCCTCTTGGTATAATAGGTAAGCTCATATTTGTAGATTGTTTTGGCATCCATGTTCTGTTTGATCATGTTTTTACTGTTTCATTCTACTTTTTTGATTTATGAAATGTTTCTTAAATCTTTTGATGAATAACTGATCAGGTGCTGTTTAATGAATAGTTAACAGTTTAAGTTTTATTTGATTTGCACAAAGGGAACAAATCTAAGTATGACTTTCATATACATGGTGGAATCATATCTGGCTGTAGATTTTTTTTTTTTTTTTTTTGTAAAGATGGGAAAACTCTGATTGCTCATCCATAACAGTGGTTATTCTGCTATTTGCTATCCTTTTTTTTTTTTTGTTGGGGGGGGGGGGTCTGAGCTGAAAACGATGTGGAAAAGCTGAGAAAGGGGCATCACCCACCCATTCTCCCAAAATCCTTGATAATGAAACTGGATTTATAAAATGAAAATGTCCGGAAAAAAATTCCAAGGGCTTGCAAGTGTCATTTACTGCTACTTTGACATCTAAACTATGGATAAGGATCATATATAATTCAAATTAACGTGCCATACAATATTTATCTCTAGAAAAATGCCATGGCAATGTTTTTGGACAGCTAGTTATCAGGATCTATCCACATTCATTTGTGGGCCTGCAACAGATCTCCCATTTAACTCAATGAATTATGTTATCATCCCCAGCACCTGAACAAAATTGATCATGATCCTCTATCCGATGAGCTACACACCTCTGGGAATATAGAGGCATAATTAGTCTTGGTCAACTTATTTTTCAAACCTGAAATACCATTTAGTCAAATTTATATTCAAATTGGAGACTACCTCAAACTTCCAAGATATAGAGGCATAAACTTTATTGGTCAGATCAGATCATCTTAGCCATGTATAGTGATTGAATGGACTATACAGGAGCCTCATTTGTTATCTATAGTTTCACACAATTACAATATGTTGCATGCTGAAAGTAACCTGGAGGGAAAGGTCACTTTCATTTATCTTTTCATCATAATCAGCTAGACATGCCTGATTGAGGGCTTTCCTTCAGAAAGGTTTTCTTTTCCTTTTCTCTTTTGGGTTCTTAAACCATTTACATTTACATTTTGTTATTCCCAAGATTTTTATTGAAGATCATAGATGATAAGTCAAAGATGATTCAAGTATAACTAATTATGCAGACTTCTTGAAGATAGTATTACATTCCTTTTGTTGTAAAGACGGTTCAATATCTAAATAAACTAATAAAAATGCTTGCAGATCTGATGTTGATTTCAAGGAATTCTGCTTGCAAGTATTATTTGAGTGTGTGACCAAGGATAGACCAGCTCTGTTACAGGTAATGTGCTTAGAAGGTTAATTTGTATTCCCTAAATTCAATAAACAATGATGACCCAATCTAAAAACTTCAATACTGGCTGTGTTTCCATGTTGATCATACATGTGGCATTTCAAACAAATTGCTTATCCGTAAGTAAATATTCAAGCAGTCAATAATCTCTCTTGTTTTAGATTCCACGACGGTAATCTCGTACTAAATTACTATTAGTTATTACAGTATAAATTATGAAATGCCATGGAATTTTATGAGCATGATCTACATGATATAAAAATTTGAGATGAATTGTTTCTTCTGAGAGGCTTGATTCTTTATAAGTATTTGTGTAAATAAATAAAATTTGGTCTAATGTCTATGCTTGCTGTAAACCATTAGATAATGAGAGTTTGCATTTTTTATTATCGGATTCTGATATTATTTAATTGATGGCTCTATTATGCAGGTATATTTATCATTATACACAACTGTTGAATCGATGGCTGAACAAGTTACTAACGGTGCCATTGTTTTTGGTGACTCACTCTCTATATCTGGTTTTAAGGTAGTTTTATGCTTAGTCTTGATAATTGTACTTTCTTTTCAAGTATTAGCTTTCTCTAAACTGGTTTTATGCTAAGCTTTCTCTAGTAATAAGCTTTCTCTCTGATTTGATACTACTGGGCTTTTATGATTGGTCTCTTGAATTGGATTTTATGATCAAGAAATAGGTTATTAGGGGTGTTCACGGGTGCGGGCCACCCGCGAATCCGAATTGACCCAAACCGATCTGGACGGTTTGAGTTGAGTCATTTATGTATTTGGGTCAAAATTGAATCAAATCGATCAAACCGTTTATGTATGGGTTGGGTCACGGGTTTAGATCTATAGATCCGATCAAAACCGAACTGAACCGATCAAAATCGATAAAAAATTTTAGAGTTGTTTGGTTTGGTTTAAATACTATTAATATTGGACTCCAAATGTTGGAACTGCAAATGTTTATAATATTAACGGATCATATTTTGTTCATTTGTTTCAGCAAATCTGTTGTAACAAATCTAGTTTCACCAAAGTTTATTGCAAGAAATTAGTTTGTAGGAAATAATTATGATTCAGACTATTATAGTAAATCTCGTTCAAAAATATTTTTTTAATTTGTATTAGTCTATTTTAGAATATTATGTTAATAGTATTAAATGAATCAATTTTACTACTTTTAGACATTTGATAATATTGTGTTAGTGTAACTAGTCATTTTCATCTCTGAATGTGTAGAGCACTGACAAATTCGTCCTCGAAAGATGAAAATTCAAATTTTTGTACCTAAAAGTGAAAAAAGTGCAACAAATTCATTCATTCGTTACCGTTAATGAAATAGCCTACGTGTCATAGAGGGATAAAAATGTCACAAAAATGATTACCAACATGACTGTTGAATAGATTGGACCAAAATGTTAGTAAGTTTCCATTGAGTCAAAATGTCAATAAGTTTCCATTGGACAAAAATATCCTATGTGCCAATGATCTGAGAAGACAAACAAATAGTTGTATCAAATTTGCAATGTATGTAAATGAATATACTAAAAATTTGAATTTTCATATCTCAGAATGAATTTGTCAGCGCTCTACACATTCATGGACGAAAATGACTATTTATCCCAAATTGCATTTTACCCTTAAATGAAACGAAATTTGGGAACCGATAAATTTGTCCAATGGAAACTTAATGACGTTTTGGTCAATGAAAATTAACTGACATTTTGATCCAATCTATTCTGTAGTCATGTTGACAATCATTTTTGTGACATTTTCGTCCCTCTGTGTCACGTAGGCTCTTTCATTAATGGTAACGAACGGAAGTTAACGGATGAATAAATTTGTCGCACTTTGCAATTTCAAGGACTAAAATTTGAATTTTCATCTTTCGAGGACAAATTTGTCAGGTCTCTATACATTAAGGGACGAAAATGACTATTTACCCTATTGTACTAATTATATTAGATATTTGGATGAATCATGATATAAAATAGTAGTTCTAAGACAAAAAAGATCAAACTTAAATGGATAACCCTTGGTCCGAGCCGAACCAAACCGTTCATGAACGGGTTGGTTTTCAATTTTTTTTTCTTTCTGAAAACCGAACCGGTCAAATTTGATTGGGTTGAGTCCTAAATTTGACTAAAATCGATCTAAATTGACCTGCGAACACCCTATAGGTGATGATTAAAGCGGAGCTCTTTTAGGCATACTTTATCATATAGGGTTCCCTGGCAAAGACTCTGCTGATATCATATTCATCACAATTAAACTACAGTTATTGTTTTTCCCTAGGGCTAGGCTGAGTTAGATTATATTCATTCTTTTGAGATCTAATTGTGATTTTTCTTCAAATCAAATAAATCTTACTCCTTTTAAGTTTTTTAAGCATCTGCATGAGGTTGAGTCTTGATGCAATGGTAAGGTTTGCTTGTGTTTGTGATGTATCAGTCATGGTTGAGTCATAATTCCTCTCTAGTCCACTAAGTAAGGTAGCATATATTTGACCCATTCCAGGCCCTCTTAATGGGCGGAGTCTCATTCACTAGGTCACTAGCCCACCCCTTATGAGTATGCGTGACTTGATGCTAATTGTATCTGCTTGCAGCTTGCACTGACATATATTGAGGCATTGATGACTGGAAAATTATCTGCTCCAAAAGGAGGAATTGTGCAATCAACATTTGTCGGTTCACTACGGAAGCAGGTAGAGGAGCTCCTAAATTGTTCCCAGGAATTGAAGGATGATTTTCATAACTATTTGAAATTGGGAAAATGGCCTGATGGAGAATTCCAAGATAAACGTTCAATACTTCTTTCTTGGTTCCTTCAGTGGTTTGATGTACCATCTTCATCTGCAATTAGGACAGCTGTTGATAGAGTCAAACCTAAGCTTATGTCGTCATCTTCAGTTCCCATCTTGCGTCTGTTTTTTCCAAGAACTCACATTCATGTGATCAGCGAGATAGATAGATGTTTGTCATGATTGTATATCAGCTGTAATCTTTTGATTTTGCAAATACTAATGTATAGCAGTCTTCACATCTCTGTAGCTGCGAAAGCATTTTTGCTCATACAAGTTTATCCCTTTGCATACTTTCCTGTTCCACAAACCAAATTGACATTGAGATTTGAGAGTATGTCCCTGGAAACCGAGTACGCATGTGTATATACAGCTGAACTCTTGTTTACTAGTTTGTATAGCCATGCATGCGTCCATGGAACTGCTTTGAGCGAGTACAAGCATGTCGTGATGAATCTGATGAACACTAGTGGTATCTATAGCTGGTACAAACAAGTCGTCTTTTTCAAGTTTCTGATATATCAATTTTGGTATCATTGCATTTTCAACTATTGAATTTTGCATCCAAACTTATGCAAGTCATTCAATAGCCAGTGATATACTAATATTAATTCATAGGTGCTTGTTAAAATTTCAAGAATTGTAGAATTACTTTTATTTTTTAATAGCAACTCTTACACAATATTTCTAAATAATTTTTTTTTTATGTAATTCTAGAATTATTTTGTTAAAAAGTTATAAACTAAAGGGTTGTAAATATGATTTCATTTATTCTGGTATGGATAGTAGACAAGCTTATATTTCTTGGTTTTAATTGGATTCTTTAGCAGAGTTGTTTCTATTTACTATTATCCAAAAATAATCAAGTTATTAGGAAGGTTTTTATTTGGTCTAAATTACATGCAATATTTATAATCGAAGTTATCTTACTTTCCACGTGTACAGACGTACGATCATAATATGCAACTATTTAGAAACTAAAAACAAAACCTTCGTTCTTTATTTTTTTCTTCATTCAAGGAGAAAGGATGCATTGTACATTTAAGGATCTTGCTGAGCTTCCGTACTTGCTAATTTGGCTTAACAAAGAAACATGAGGAAAAAGGGGAAAAAATGCCCAATTCCTAAAAAGAAAAAAAAAAGTCAATAAAAAGTGACTAAAAATTACAAAAACTGAAACAAATGCTTGAAGCATTCACCGGAAAAAGGAGCATCTTTCAAAAGTAAAAGGAGAAATAATAACAATTAAGGAAAGAGGGAAAAAGGAATAGTGTCTGTGAAGATATCTATAGGTTGTTTGTTGTAGGTCAAGATTGAGAGATGATTCGTGTATAGAGGAACTCATTCCAAGTGTCAGGTAATCCTGGTAAACACCAATGAATGCAATCGGCATAAGTAGTAGGATCAGCTTGTTGTTCTGGAGTTAACATTTTGCCTTGGCGTATGGTGTAGACAGAAGTGTGTGCATCTTTTCTCAACTCTGACAAAGAAGTGATGTTGATGAAGTACACTGGCACCTTCATTGATTGAGTCACATTGTTAGCAATTGCAAAAAGGCGACGATCTGTTCCCACATCCAATGGAGTTGACATGTTGAGAATCGGGGTGATTTCCTTTGCACATTTTATACCATCTGGGTTGTTCCAATCCTCACTCCTACAAAATCATATGGTTAAATGTTAATGTTGAATTCAAAGTGTGTTCAAAAGTATTCTTAGTTTGTTAGGTGCACATGGTAAGTTGGTAACTATAAACTTTGTAAAAAAGAAAAAAAAATGTGATAAAGGGTCACCAAGTAGACTATCAAAAGTGAAAACTCCAATCATGTTGTTAAGTAGTTTATGCCATATATGGTCCCACTTAATGGCATAGCAAATATGTTGTATTTTCACATTGATTTGTTTATGGAGGATTGCAAGGGGGTTAAGTTTTTCAAAATAATAAAAGGATGTTCCAAGTTACTAAATATGAACCCAAACATTTTAAAACTAAATTATTGGTGAATAATATGTATTTATGTGATGTTGATTGATCATTTTCACCTTATTCACTAGTAAAAAATGATGTTAAATGAAAAAAATAGTGTGTAACAAATGAGATTAATTAGATACAATTTTTATTTTTATTGTACATGAACATTTTTTAAAAACAATTAATCCATATCATTAAAGATACTAAGAATTTTTATATTGGATATGACGTAATACTTAAAGACAGAAAGACTTAAATCTTATTATATCTGAATGTCTTTATTTATATGATACATTGTGTCTATATCACTATTCGTGTTATGAAATCAATGTTTGTTGATTATTCAAAAATGAAAGGACATAAATTAAGATGTAGTAGTCATTAATTAATTACTTGATATGAAGAGGGGATGTGCTGCTGAAGAAAACTTTAGTTCGATTTGAGTCAATGTTGTCATCTACCCATTTTGACCATGTCTTGAGGACTCTCCCATATGCTATTGGGCGAGGAACTTCATCGTACTCCGTGGAACCTTCATCAAATGACCCTCGTCTATTGCATCACACCCAAGAATTACACAAACTCATGAATTTGCTTGAAAATCACGAAACCTTCAAGAAACGAAAGAAATTAATGGGATAGAGTTAATCATGTGCTTACAAGACTTTCATAGAGAAAGTGTTCATCCACCATATGTAGGTGTTAAAGATCAAGTAGTCCACATCCTTCCAATTCATTCCATGCTTTTCTATTGATTCAGGCATTATTATACGGTTCAATATGCTGTGCATGTTTGGATCATCTGAATTTGACTCCACAAGGAAAGGTGCCCAATAGAATTCCACGGTGGTAACGTGCTCTGGCTCCTACACAAACATGACCAGCTAGTACTTAACAGGAGTGTATCCTAAGCAATATTAGTAATTGAATACTCCCTACGAAGCGTGTCCTTTCTTAACTACCACGAGATTGGCACAATCTTCCAAAGCCAGAACTTTCAGACAAAGGCCAAACAAGTAGGTAACTTGGTATTTAAAAAACCCATATTTGGTCATCAAATTCAGTGGCCCACTACAATCATACTCAAAATAATTTTTTTTTATAGGTAGGAATCAATAATAATATTAAAAAACTTATAATAAATCACACATCCAGTTTAACCAACTGAATTAAACCTTAACTTTAGTTTCAGTTTTACACATACTCTAGCTCAAAAAGATAAAAAATAATTAAGATAAAACGGTACTTTACCAATCTATTATGATGTTATGCTTGTGCTTAATCATTATGGCATATTCATTATTATGATTCCGGATTGGTTAAAATAAACCGGTATATATGAGAAATTATTACCAAGTTCAAACTACTATAATTTGAATCATTCTTCATTCACTTAACATGTAATTGAATTTTATTAATGATTTTTGTAAATTGAAAAATTCAATGTAACATAAAAATTGATTAAAACTCACAGGGTAGTCCTAAACCATGTAATAGTTTTCAGGCATATACCCCTGCTTGAACAAGAGAAAAAGGAGAAAGTAAATTACAAACCTCGATTTTGAAGATGGCAAGAGAACCAGTCTTGTACCAGGTCTTGTTATATGAAGGAACCGCAGAATTCACCATACAAACCATTGATTCCCACTGGTTCCTATTCAGTGAATCTCCAACAAACATAAGCCTCTTCCCTCTAATCTTCTGAAACAAAAGCTTCGGTTTGAACCTTAACAAGATCACAAAAACACAACCAATAAGAAACAAATCTACTAAAAAAAACACAAACTAAGAAGATAGAGGGAAAAAAAGGAAAAAAAAGAACAAAAATTCATACTTTGGCAGAGAACAATCTCTTGGCTTCCACTTCCAATTCTGATACAAAGAATCAGGTCGTCCATTCTTCATGCATGTCACTTGCGAAGTGAGAAACTCACACTTGTCTTCTTTGTACAATGGGTGTGTCACGTTATCCAAAACCCACTCCCCAGTGAACAAGTCACAATCTTCTGGTGGCAACTCAACTTTCTCATCTTCTTTTTCCTCTTCTTCCTCTTCTTCTTCTTCTTCTTCCACCTCTTCCTCTTCCTCCGCACGTGGCATTTCAATCTTCTTCTCTTTCTCCACAACAGTTTTCAAATCAACACGCTCATCAGAACCCTCATCCTCAGCACCACTCTTCTCTAGCTGAGCCCTTGAAGTACTCTTAGAAACTTTCACTGTGACACTGTCTTCCATGTCCTTCTTCTCACTCTCCCTTTGAACAACAACAACACTGTCTTCTTGAACAGAATCAAAATGTTTATTAGGTTCTCCTCCTTCTTGTGTTTCATGCGCTTTGGGACTCGAGAATGGGAACTCGGCAATGGACTTAACATCCTCGTTGTACATGAAGAGCCCAAAGAGGAAGATGGAGAACACCACCACGAAGATGGAGAGGTTGTTGTTCTTGCGACCCTTCATTGCCCCCATTTCTGAGGTGGTGAATAGAGGAGTTTTTCTTCGAAGAGGCTGCATGGGGTGGAAAAGAAGAAGAAGAAGAAAGAGGAAATGATATCAGAATAATAACAATAATAATCTCTGAGAAAAGAAGAAGCAAAGAGAGGTAGAAATATAGGGATCATAGCAACGAGAGACATTGAAATTAATTCAAGTAGTAGTATTAGGTTGGATTTGTTCGTTTAATTAAGGTTTGGTGAAATGGTCTTGTCTTTCAAGAGGTTATTGGTGGAGGGAAAGTTGTATTTCTCAATTCTCAAGCTAGGGAACTATCTATCTATTGATCTATTTTTATTTTATTTTATTTGTTGTGATTTTGGTTCCTTTGTGAGGCATTAGTAACCACTTTCAACATCTTCTTAATTCTTGTGTCTGGGACAATACGTGATCTCAAAGCCTTCAAACAAAGTTGGTAGCAGTCTCAGTCAGGTGAAGGGGTGGTGGTGGTTTTGTGAGGCTCTTTGGTGGACACAATGTTGCTGTCTTTCAGTTTTCACTCTTGAGATTGCAAGGCAACTTTAATTGATGGTGAGAGAGTTGTGTTGAGTTTGAGAACCACCCTCCAACGGTAGAGTGTAGATTCAACAAGTTAATAAGTCAACTAATTTAAAATGACCAAAAAAAAGAAGAAAAAAAAATACTAGTTTTTTGGTCATGGATTCCATAGATCACGGGTATCCATAATTTATTGGATCACATATTAATTTCGTTTACATCAATGAGTGATTAGTGATTATAACTGACCAATAAAATTTTACTATCAAATATAAATTATTTCATTAAATAAATTATTCCTTAATATGAGATTTTATACTATATTAACCTCATTGGATAAAAAATACTAGTAATATTAGATTAAGAGTTTAATTAATAGATACACATTTAGCATGCATAATTTATTCTTAAATTAATTATATGCAGACAAACTAATCTTAATGAATAGATCAGTCTAAGAACACCGGCTGAAAGACAAAATTAAATGCAGGAACTTTAATAAAAAGAAGTATTTACTATGTTTAGAATATAGAAATTCTTTTAGAATTGTTTTTAAATGATTAAAAAGTATAATAGAATGTACTGAATATTCTTAGATTTACCAGATATTTTCGGAAGGAAAATCTACAGCCATCAGATTTACGGACTTTCTATTACTAACCTCGATCGGCTTAATTAAGCCTCCAGCAATCTTATGATAATTTATTCAACATTGACACTACCGTTGCCTCGGATTTGCTCATGCAAGAAACATCGTGGATAGTTGCACCCTTTGACATTAATGAATCTAGGGATCTGAGAGGTAAAATATATGAGTATTTTTTAAGATCAATTTGTTCTTCTAAGTTTCAATTTCGTGTCAAATTTAATCGATCTTTTGTTAACTTCCATTATAACTGTGCAAACATAAGTTATTTATTTAGTCAAAATTTGTCATGAATGACTAATTCAAGATATCTTGGACAATTCAATACTCAAAACCATAAAACTATTTCAACTGAACTAACACCTATGGATTTTCTCATGATAAATGAAATCTGTAAAATACTATACCTAAATTTTTCATTTATAAAATGTTACGACAAATGATTGTCTTGAACTCCTTAAACTCGCTAAAGATTTAATATATAATTTTGTTAGGAAGTCGATCAGCTCATAACTCACTTCTTCAATAAGGTTAAAAATGGGGAGAATTAAGTAAATTCTTAAACCAAAATAAAAGTAGTTTCCTCTTAAACATTATTTAATTAAGTGATACATAAGATGGTGTTTAATGCATTGTTATGATCTTTTATTATTCCTAAATAATGCTCTTCTTATAACTTTAATTACTGATATTTATTTCACAAGATTCTATATTATGTGTTCATTGCTGATAAGTACGTATGTATAAATTATTAAATATATCACGTTGACTACTTTTAACTACTTTTAAAGATAGGCATATTAAACACTAAAAAAATGTAATTTATTAAGATACAAAAATGTAAGCATTGGGATAATTTTTATCAAATATTTTTATCTCAGAGAATGTAAATTATAAGTTTTTTTTAAGTCAATTATAAGTTACATTGTGAGTCTACACTATTTTAACATTCGATAGTTGTAGATAATATATATCATTATTTTATATCAACAGATAATATCTCTCAACACTTGTTACTTTTGTTAGCATAATATATCATATAATTGGTAAAAACATATAATGTCTATAAGTTCATTTTTGTTAGATAAAGGATACAACAACGGAAGCTAATTCAACGTTAAACTAGAAGTAAATGGTATTATAATAATTTACTAGTAGTTAATTATTTAACTTATAAATTACTCAGCAAAAAAAGTTAGCTTATAAATTATCGTTGTTTATCATAGTAAAAGTTTTTACAACATACAAAGACAAAGAAAACAACAATAATGACAATAATAATGATAATAATGAATGGTAATTGAAGTAAAAAATTAGATAATGATAATAATAATAGAAACAATGTCAATATCAAAAAATAATGTCAATAATGTGGTGGAACACAGAAAATTACTATTGAGGTGACTGAGAAAATGAAAAATTTATTGTTTTAACCTATTTGTGCTAAACCAGTCCTTAAGTTAACTTTCATACTACTAAATAACATGTAGGATAAGTTTATTTTATCGCATCTTCATATACAACAAATTAAAACATGATAACTTATGTTTAAATATTACCACCAAACAAGACATACGTTTTAACGTCTGTCTGGTATAGTCTTGATGGTTAATTTGATCATGGTAATTTGTTTGATAATCCAAAAGAATGCTCCAGGGGTGGATTCCAATGCAACATTTACAGGAAGAATATATATAAGTATATAATTTGCTACTCATTCTCACATCTAATTCTCCTATTTTTTAGTCATTCTATTGTAAGACTTAATCAGAGACTCGAGTGTTCTTTTTCCCCCGGCCCTATCAATAGGTGCATCTGTGTGCTAATTAACTTATTGGCAAGCTTTGCATTGAAGGGAAACATATATAAATTATAAGCAGATCGTTCGAAAGACAAACTTCCCAAAGCATCAAAGCCAAAACATCTGATTAACTTTCAGATGTATACATCATATTAGCTAAACGGCAACATCGATCGATCACTGTTAAAGCCAAACTTGTCGATCCTAAAAATATTAACGACCCCTTAGATAAATATATATGTTGAAGATGATCACCTAATCGTAACTAACATGGGGAAATAAATAAATGAATATAAGGGAAAAGAGCACTAATAATAATATAAAAAAATCAAAGTGGTCCAGCGCCAACTTATGTCTTATGCTAACCAGCTAGCATTGATTTTTCTATTGTTTTTAGTTTTCATATTATTGTATTCCTTACTTTGCAGGGCCCTCCCAACTATAAGCAGTAGTATAATCACATTTGTATAATAAACCTTTGTAGCATTAATTTTGAGAGCTTGAACTACAAAAGAAGAAAGAAACCAAAACAACAATCGATAATTTTTTTAATTTCAATGTTTTACAATTTTTTCTTTTGGAAGTACAGGAGAAAGAAAGTCTCCTCTTTTTTTTATATGGAAAAAAAAATCTCAAGGAAAATATGTAAAAATATAATGTTGATAACGTTGTATTTAAACTTCAAAGTCTCCATTTTATTAGCTTTTATTACTATGAATTCTGTCCAAAAAAAAATATATTTTCCTATGAATTAACATTTTGTAGACTAATATTTATTTGTCGCAAAGTTGTAGTACTACTAGACATTAATTTATTACCACTATATAATTGCTACTAAAAGTAAATAATATTTTAGTATGAATGGCAAGGAAAGTTAATTACATATATATAAGTAAATCGTGGCTATTGCATGAGGATTGTTTTTCTGCAAAACCATGGAAATGTCAAATGAGTAGGCGATGTAGGCAGGAATATTTTGTTTTCTATTTTAGTTCAATATCTTTTTATTTTTTTTAAATAAAAATCTGATATGATAATTTTAATGAAAGTTTGTTAATTGAAATAATTTATTATTACAAATTAGTTTATTCTCTAACTTGCGACTCTACCTGAGAGAAGTCCATTCCTAAGAACCCCTTCTTTTGCCAATTTATTTTTGGTCAATTAGTTCTCTGGTTTATTACGTTCAAATCCAAACACATTACACATAAGAATGGGCATTTTTGTTTTTCCACATTTGCGTTTGTTCGTTTTTTACTAAAAGTTTATCCCCTCCCTGCCTGAGTGGACCTTGATTTTGTTTTGGACTGGTAAATCGTGAGCAAAAGAAAACTCCAAGTAGAATATAGTAGCAACTAGCAATTCTTAAAACAATATATTTTAATTTAAACACCTCATTTATATTTCTTATTTTTTCTATCTCTCTCTTCTTTTTTTTTTATCTCTCTTTCCAGGTGTCGGATAATCAAACATTTTTGCTTAAAAAAGTATGTCATCAAAGGCACTTCAGTAAAGGACGTCTAATAGTGAATCTGAAGACAGGGAGAATGGTAGAAGTGGTAGTTGGAGTCTGAAAGCTGTTTTAGATGAAAACGATTACAAGATCGTAGCAAGTTTTAATACACATTCTCCTCGATCATGATGGAAGAGGTTGCCAGTTTCAATATAATTCTTCCCAAACTGGTAAATAAGCTTGGTGTGTACCTTAACCCAAAGAATCAGGAATGTTTATGATCCATACCATTCCATTAATTTGATCTGACTTGAAATTACTTTTAAGAAATTAAAATCAGTATATTTTAAGGATGGATACAAGTTATACTTCAGATTGTTCAAACCTAGTTCAATATCTTAGATTCTTTTAAAAACGTATAAATCTTTTTTTTTTTATCAATTATGTATTAATAATATAACTTCTTAGTTTAATAAACAATGTTTTGTTTGACATGATATTATACTATATAATTAATATTATTTATTTTAAAGTATATTATAAAATATACATAAATAGTAAATATATACTCCTTTAATTTACAATTTAACTATATATAATATTAAGATTGATATATTATATCAATAAATCAGATTGACTTGATTATATTCTATATATCATTAGATCTTAATCAAATGGATTTTAAAGTTAGATTTAAATAAATAACTCTATTGGGTAAAGATACATCCCATGACTACCCATACGTAAGTTAGAATTTTCAATCAGTAGTTACCCGAACTTCCACATTTCATTATACGATTATCCAGTATTGTTCTATAAAATTATATTAACAAACATTAACTAATGTTTTAAGCATATTAGTTGAATGAACAAAAAATTATTTGAATTTAATTTAAATACACTAATAGTGTAAAAAATTGCAGCAGTTTGTGTTAGTGTCTTCTGAGTTATTAGTGTGGTTCACTGTTATCTTTACCATAATGGAGGATAATGAAAGCAGGTAGGACACTCATCATCACATACATCGAATATTAGTGCTGATGATGGTCCACTTAGTGGAGATAACACTCCACCTAATACAAATAATGCTTCACTAATAGTTCCATAGTGTCTTGAGTATTGATTAAAGTTATCCACTGCTGTCTGCCATCATTAGCCACTATAACCACCTGATTATTGATCCAACGATGGCAATGGTCTATAAAAGGGTTGCTTCAGTTTTCTTAAGTCCCTGAACTTACTCATACATTCAGAACTATACACCATCAAGAGGTTGTAGAGTAGAGTTTGGAAGACTTCAGGAATTTTTCCATTTATCACAGCAAAATTCAGAATATTAAAGATAAGCAATGGCGGGAGGTATTTATAATATATCATATTCCGCACTTAAGTAAATATTAGTATTTTCATTTGGTATCAGAGCAGTAATTGTGCCTCTGCCTTGCTTTCTATTGTGCGTTTGAAATATTTCTTAATTTTAAGATTGTGATTTACAAGTTTTCGATGCATATTGAATTTGGAAATCATAAAGAAATGAGATTTCATGAAGTTTTGCGTTTTAAATCGTTGTTTTTGATGCCTAAATGATGAAAAATCAGTCGGGTTTTGTACTGGATCGTAACCAGGTCGGGCCGACCCGGCTGAAGGTTGAAGATAAAGAAAAAAAAAATCATGTTTTCTGCAGTTGCTAGGTTTCGAATCCAATACCTTTCATTTGAAAAACTTTGCACAGACCGCTGAGCCACTGTATGATTCATGATATGTGGTTACTTTTGCTGTCATTTATATCGTTATGCGCGTCTCTTCATTAAGAGCCTTTTAATTTAATTTATATTGTTCATAATTTATTTATTTATGCAATAAATTACTAGAATTATGAATTATGCGTTTAGATTATTTACATTATTAAGGATGCTATGTAAATATTTAGCTCTTAATTAATCTGAATGATTGATTATTTAATTTTATTGTTTATGGTTAATTACAATAAAATTAATTATGGAAATAAGAGAATATTTTGTGATCTTTATAATTTAATTAATTAAAGCTCTGCCACAGCAACTTTAATTATTTAAATTATATATATTAAGAGCCTATAAATCATATAAGGTAAATAAATTGTAATTAATCATATATAATTTAATAGATATTATCCCACAGGAACTTCTATTATAGTTTAATATGATTAATTAGGATAAAATATTAAATTATATTTCTTGACTTGCCCACAGGAATCAGGAAACATAACAAAATAGTTTTATCATGATTTCACATGAATTTGATTGAATTAAAATTTTAACCCACAGGCAAATTTTATGTCGCTAAATTCATAATTAATTTTGAGCATGACTTACATTGGTAAATTGTGATACATTATTATTTTATTTTGTCTCAAAATTTAATTATAAGCATTTATGTTATATATTTTGCAGTTATACAGCCTATAAATTCTATTGATATTCCCGAACTAAAAGGTGATAATTACCCAATTTGGAAGGAAAGAATTTTGTTAACATTAGGGTATATGGACATTGATTATGCTATCAGGAAACCTGAACCACCAG
>PYAF01000356.1:1889425-1909171 GCA_007407185.1 Glycine tomentella
ATTTTGAATAGAATTAAATATAATTTTGATTTTTCTATTTTGCTCAATCCATAATTTTGGTCTTCTTTTATTTAAAAAGCACTTGATCCATTTATTTTTTAAAAAAACCATCATTTTAGTTCTTATATTTCAAAATAAATATATTTTATCTTTCTATTTTATAAAATTCATAACTTTAGTCCCCATATTTTAAAAAAAAAAATTGTAGTTCATTCTTCAATTTCATCTACATTTTATTTCTTTGATTTGTTCCATTATAATTAATTAAATCATTTTTTGATGATACTTAAAATGAATATATCAGGTCTAATCAAGGTTAAACTATATCAAAATAAAAGAAATAAAGCATTGAAAAATTGAGGATTTGACTAAAATTGTAATTTTTCTTAAATAAGAGTATTAAATATCTCTATTTTAAAATAAATAACTAAAAAATCATGGATTTTTTAAAACAGGTAGATCAAATGTCTCTATTTTAAAATGGAGAAATAAAAAATATGGATTGAGAAAAATATGAGGACCAAAATTATTTGGTGTCCTTCACTACTTCTTACTTATGTGTAAGCCTAGCTAACACTTATTTGCACACACAATAATTTATGCACAATTATTTGCATACAAACAATCATGACATTCAAAAATAAAAATTAATCTTTATAATATCTTTTGATTAAACATAATTTCACAACCACTATATGTAGTTATGAAAATTATTAGTCTCTAATATTTCTATTTTTAATTCAAACAGAATTAGAGAATAAAAAATGGTAAATGAAACAAAAAATGATTTTATTTTTATTTTTTAATTATGACCAACAACTCTGAATTTAGATTGTTTATAATATTTTTTTCAAAATTATATAAATTAATAACCTAGTTAAGATATAATTAATTATTATTTCATTATTATTTTATCTTATAATTTAACTATATTTATTAGGGGGAAATTATTTTTCTAAATAATTATCATATAAATGCACAGGATGCAGGATAGTTATAATACAAACTATAGATATATTTAAAACGATGACTATAATATTCATAATGACAAAATCAATCAACATCAAATATTTTTTTTATAGATAGAAAAATCAATATCAAATATTAAATTTAGTAAAATATATAATTTTTCTTATAATTTTATAAATATGAAATTTTATTGATCTAAGTATGATATTAATTTTTTACAAAATAAATTAAATTTAGAAAAATCTTAAATAATTTAAAAATTAACTGATATTCTTTATTTTACCAATTTATTTCAATATATAGTATACCATCTAAAATATAAACAACTTCCCACTATTGCATAATTCTTATTATTTTATTACTATTAACCTTACCTTATATATCAAAATATAATTGTATAATCTTATCAAAGTAATATCTTTGGTATGGTGTCTAGCAGTCAGTGTTCTTAAACTAAAGAGGCACGAGACAAGGAACAGTGGAATAGTCAGGACTTAATTATTCAAGTACAATGGGGAATATATTGATTGAAACAATGAGTCTAACCCAGCATGTTCATTATTTTATGTGTGGCAGATTTTGCATAATTAAACAATGTGTCTGTGGTTGCAAGAAAAATGGTAGCTTTTGAAGCCATGCAAGTTTAGGGCTGATAGTTAGTGGCAGCCCTGTGCCCTTTTGCGAGGAAAGGCAATATATAACTGTTTGTTTATTTACCTTTCTGTTTCATTTTTAATTAAACTCTTTGTTTTCTTAATGTTTCAAAATTAATTTCCTCACTTCTAGTTTAGGATTTAATAAAAATTAATAATTATAATGATTTAAACACACCTTAGCTTTTACTTGTTTTTTATTCATTTCGGTTTAAACTGTCTGGATTGCTCACAGCCTGCAACTCACTCAACTTAATTAATGAACTATGAGGTCGAAAACAAACCAAAGTATAATTATTTTTGGGTTATTATAATTCAGACTTTTTATTTTTTAAGTCTGATTAACTATATGCGGAAGAGACAGATCTAGATATCTTATAAAATGGGGCTGAATTTTTTCTTTCTTTCTTTATAAATTATAATTGTTTAAATATCTAATTTTCAATAAATAATATTTTTTTAAGAAAAATTCTATTTTTACACATAAAATTAAAATTAATTTTTATATTAAATGATAATAACCTTAATTATTACCATAATAACAATAAACAAATAACTAGTTTTACACAGTTTTACACTAATTATCACTTTAGTCATTATAATTAAATAACAAATACAACTAAATTTACACAATTTTTCACTAACTAATCTTAATCATTATTATAATAAAATCATACAAAATTAATTTTATACTAATTAACTTAAAAATTTATATGTATATACATAAAAAATTCCAAAGGAAGGGAAGGAGACTTAAGCCCTTGTTCATCCCCTCTGAATATGTTCCTGTGTGAGATTATCGTGGACAATAAAATTTTTCCTTAAAATATATAACCAAGATTTGAATCTAAGCTATATGATAAAGTTAGAACAATTCATATTAGTTAATCTATATACTTGATGGTAGAACTAGTAATTAAGAATGTAAGACAACCAACTGATTAGAGATGTTTTTTTTTTAATAAAAAACTTACAAATTTAGAATTAAAATTATCAATCAGACG
The DNA here is from genome assembly GCA_007407185.1 of Glycine tomentella. Classification (NCBI taxonomy): domain Eukaryota; kingdom Viridiplantae; phylum Streptophyta; class Magnoliopsida; order Fabales; family Fabaceae; genus Glycine; species Glycine tomentella. The sequence goes on from PYAF01000356.1 coordinate 1,892,052, forward strand.
AAGAAGAAAAACTACCGGTCAAAGTGCTTTATCAATACTTTTTTAGGTAGAAAAACACCCTATATTGTTTTGTAAATTGTATTTTGTTATTTTTTAAACATGAAGAATTTTCCACAACGTCCCATTTTCAAAACGTTACAGTACATTTTTCTTAAATTTTTCCTTATAAAACTTATTTGTTAGTTTATTTTTTTATGTATTATTGCTAAATATTCTAATTTTTTTATTTAATCACTTTAAGTATCATAAATTTTCTATTTAATTTATATTTTCAAGAGGATGTGAATACTTAACTGACCAAAAAAACTATAAGAGATTTTTTTTTGCAAAACTTAAATTAAAACATTTAAAACTGAAAGATAAGATGTAACATTATTATTATTATTATTAATGATAAATTTATTAACTTTTATAATAATTATTTTAAAAATCATATCAAGAATAAATTCTAGTTAATTAATTGTGTAAAAAAAAAATTATATTAAAGATGTCTATCTGACATTTTAAAAAATTAAAGACAAATCTTATTGTAGGATTAATTATCAATTTATTAACTAATTAAATTGCATATTAAAAATGTATATCTAACATTTTAAAAAACATCAATTTAGTCTCCAAATTTTTAAAGCTCCAATTAGATCTCAAATTATTTTAATGCATTAATTAAATCCCGAAATTATTTAAAATACTTCAATTGATTCCATTATAGTCATTTTATTGCTAACAGCGTTAAGTTGGAGATTAAATTGATGCAGTTTAAATAATATAAAAAACCAAATAGGTATTTAAGTTTTTATTCTATGGGCCGGTGTTAACTTTCGAGTTTCGTGTGCTGGTAATACTTGGTGCTCCAGAGATCAGATCCCAACAACTCCTTTGAAGATTGAAATCGGACAGTCCACGTGACCCTTCAGGCTTCGCATCACCGTCTATTTCGATGGGGAAAAAATCGGAAGGAGCAGACGTGCACGATGCACCATACTGGTGATTCACACGGCACCTGAAGATGAAGCACTGCACGAAGAAACAGAAAATCGGAATACAAATTTGGCCAGCAGAGGAAGCAAACAAACAAAAGCCAGAAGAAGAAGCTCTTGGATTGGATCATCGTCAACAATGTTCTCTCGATTCTTTCACAAATCTCCACCGCAACAACGCCCTCAGGTACATAAACAAACGCTGTTCACGCTCATTGCAGATTCTAGCATCTTCGATTTTTTTTTTTTCTGGCTGTTACGAATGCTGGTGCAGAATGTTTGGAAACCTTTTGTTTTTTTGTTGAATAGTAATAGTGCATTCGTACGAGTTTACATATGAATGCAAATCCTGAAATTGACGTTGTTTCTGAACATTTTTCGCGTCGTTCAGCAGCATGACGTGGTGCAAGATAGTTTTCCTTCGCCGAATTTCGATCCGCGAGTTGTTCTTCACCATGGCGTTCCATCTACTGCGTCTATTCTCGCTTTTGATCACATTCAACGTCTATTAGCAGTGGGAACACTGTGAGTTATTTGCTTTGCTTTGGAACAACACGTTCTGTTCATGTTTTCTGCTTTATTGGAATTCTCGATTTCTAATGATACCGAAATGAAATTTCATTAGTTAGAAAACTGTCTATGCAGTATATAGAGATTCATGCTATTGGAACTAGCTTATAATACGTTATGCACCTTTTTTTTTTAATGTTATTAAAGGAAATTTTTATGTTTTATTATGTGCTTTTGAAATTGTATTTTTAACAGTTTTACTTGAAAAATAAAATAAAATCTCTGTTTCATTATTCGTTTGTTGTGATGATTGAGGAGTAGCTTAGATGTAGTACATTAGTTATTACTAGTTATTATTACTACTTTATGGTATTGAGAGCTAGACAGTTTTTGAGCTGACTCTGGCATTTTCTTCCCTCCTGTAGTGATGGAAGGATAAAGGTGTTTGGTGGCGACAATATTGAAGGGATTCTTATCTCTCCCAAGCAAGCATACTTCAAAAATTTAGAGGTTCGTAATTTTGGATTCATGTTGAAACTTGAAACTAAAGAGTAATGTGCATCAGTCATTTAATCTCATATTGGTTATTACCTCGATATTTTGTTTTAGTTTTTCTTTGAATATGCTATGTGGTGACTGGTGATGCACTGATGTGTGTCAGTGTGTGTATGATGTGCATTTGCATGTTTATTGATCTAACATTGTACATTTATTAAACTCTAGACATGAAATGATTTTGAGGGATTTCATGAATAATATTATATCTTATCTTTTTGCAAATTTCTCACAGTTCTTGGAAAATCAAGGTTTTCTTGCCAGCGTCTCAAGTGATAACGAAATACAGGTACCTTACATATTAGCTTATAATTCTTTTTGGGTCTTCCAAATGAGATCTTTTAAAATGTTTATGACCAGGCACCCTCTGAATATGAGTAATAATTTTTTGCGGTAAAATATGTTTTTGGTATCTCAAAATATTTCGAAATTCAGTTTTCGTGCCTTAAAAATTTAATACATTTTTAGTCCTTAGATTTTAACAGAAACACATGTTTGTATTCATGATGAGGGACTAAAACTGTATCACTTTGGTAAATTTAGAGATTAAAAATGTATTAAAATTTTATGGGGACTAAAACCAAAGTTTGAGATATTTTGAGGGCCCAAAAACATATTTTACCCTGTTTTTTTGGTATTCCATATGAACTTTCTTTCCTTGGATGCTTTTGTTATTTTAAAATGGTTAACATTTATACCTAGTTTTTTTTCCCCTTACTCTCATTCTCACCTTTCCTCAGTTTCATTCACTAGTCAGCTCAGTATGTTTCTGATAATGGCAGGTTTGGGATTTGAAAAGCAAACAAATTGCTTCTGCCTTGCAGTGGGAATCTATCATAACTGCTTTCTCTGTTATTTATGGCACCAGTTACATGTAAAATACTTGTGCAGATGATTTTTTATCTGCATTTGCATGCTACTTGTTCTAAGAAAATATTGGTAAATGGGTATTTTACATTTTTGCCCTCTTAATGAGGTTCAGGTATATTGGAACTGAGCATGGGATGATATATGTGTTGATGTTCGATTCTGAAGACAGAAAAATTACAATATTACCCTATTATGTTCCAACAAATGTTATATCTGGTATGCACTCATTCTTGTAGTTCATTTATACCATATTTAGGTTGGAAGCAAGACTAGTATTTTTGTACCTGCCAATGTTGCTGGCTTAAAAGAAGCATTGACCTTTTCTTTCGTTTGAATTTTGGTGTGTGGTGAGAGAAATTTTATGTTCCAAATTTCTGATTAAGATATTGGGTAACTTTCTCTGGAGTCTGGATGCAGATTGTAACCCATTAATCACATTTTGAAATGACCTTGTGGTTGTGTACACGAGAAATGTTGTTATCGCATGTTTGGTGTAATCTATCAACTTTCTTGACATGGGTGATGTGTGTCACCCAGAGAGATTTTGAGTTCAGGGTTGTTAAGTTTATAACTAATCATGAGATTTTGTATAAACGCATATGCTATTATACAGGATCTAATATTCTATTTTGGCATTTTGCTAATATCCATGCATGTTTACATGTATATAGATGTTCTACACCCACTTGACTTGAAAGTTTAAGCTGTTAGGGGATGACATAAGAATTTATTTATTTTTATCTTTAATATATCCCTTAATGCAAAATTCATTTAGGCTTGAGCTGTGATTAAAGCACAGATCCACAACTACCTTATGTTGATTTTTTTAATTTTTTATTTATCAAAGAGGCTTCTATACTAGGTTAAGGAATCACTTGACCATAAAGTGAAAAAGCTTTAACTATTAGGTAAAGAATTCTTTGGAGTTTTAGGTTAATGGTGTTTTCCTTCATGGGCGATTTCTTGTGTAATTGTTTTCATATATTGCACCACATTGTTGGTTTATAAATTGCTATAGATCTTTATTAATCAACTTATGAAGCCTTGTGATCAGCTTCAATGAAATTTCCTTATTGGAGCAGATTATTGTTGGTATGTCATAAATGTAACATAAGTTCCTACTTCCTAGCCATAAGCATGTTGTTAATATCTAATTTAGATTGCCTTTTTTCACGTGGGTAATCATACAGTTTCTCTAAGTCAATTATCTAACATGTTACAAAATGTTGCTCACCTTTGCAGAAGCAGTTGGGATGTCACTTGATCATGTTTCAGTTGTCAGAGTTCTCCATCAACCTTGTTCTGATGGAATCAGGCAGGACAGGAGCATACCTAAAAGTTTCTCTGATTAATTTCCTTATGTTCTATGAAAGATGTGTGACATGAGTTATAGGAAATTTTGCATCTCTGTCTAGGCTAGTTGATTTTTCTATTAAATAGTCATATATTTGGGCATTTTCTAAATTATGAGTCGGAGTAAGTTTGAGTTTCATAAATATCTAGATAGGTTTGACCACAGAACCCAGTTGATTTATAACCATAGGATCAAATGTTCTTGTATATTGAAGTTTGAACAAAGTATATGCAATACTTTAGCCATGTTTTGGGGGGTAAAGTAAAGTTTTATTCACTATTGTTGTGTGGCAATGGATTATACTTATCCTATTCGAATGCAATTTTAATTGCTAGGAGTTTCTTCTTGTTTGAAATATACAACATGGAGAATAAACTCAATCAAGATATAATTCAACATGGCGTTACTTCTTGTTTCAATTTCAATGCTAAGTGATTGTAGTCGGTTGAAAACATCATCACAAAATTAATCTACGTGTTTAACATTCATGCACACATATATAAGACACACTGTTATACACATGTACATATGTTTTCATAAAGCTTAAGGGAACTTAAATTTGGTATTAGTTGATTTACTTGAAATTGTCATTTTGCAGACTGCTAATTGCATATGAAAATGGTTTGCTGGTACTCTGGGATGCTTCTGAAGATCGAATTGTTCTCGTTAGAGGCCACAAGGACATCAAATTGAAGAGAAAAATAGTGGCTAGTGATCCAAATGACTCTAGGGTTCAGCTTTCTGATGATAAATTAGACCATGAAGAGGAGGATAAGGATATAAGCTCTGTATCTTGGGCATCTAATGATGGATCAGTTGTTGTTGTGGGTTATGTAGATGGTGATATAATGTTTTGGGATTTGTCAACTGCCGACTTTCCCCTTGACCAACAAGTTAAAAGATTGTCGAATAATGTTGTCAAGCTTCAATTATCATCAGCTGATAGAAGACTCCCTATTATTGTTTTACATTGGTGTGCCAATAGTAGTGGGGGGAAACTTTTTGTCTATGGTGGTCATGAGATTGGATCTGAAGAAGTTCTAACAGTAAGCTTCATACGCATACTAGCTATTTGACATTGGCGTTTTAATAGTTATTGTAATAATTGAAAACATCATGTCATCTATCATAATGTTTATATTTGCAAGAGAGTTTGCTTAGATAAGAAAAAATTTCCTTTGTTTTGGTTATAATTGTAGTGTTTGAATATAATAACAGCAAAAAAAAAAGCCATAATAATGAGTGCCACAAGTTCAAGTTGTCACAAGATCCTGACCTTAACAGGTAGTCTTGTGAATGTTTAGTTGAAAGAAGAAGTGAGCTGGAGGCAAAACTCTTGTGTTTAAAGGGTTAAGGGTGGAGATTGTGTGAGGTGGCCTCTTGGTAGGAGAAGCAAGAGTTTTATGATTTTATCCCAAAGGTTGAATAGGTTAGAAGAAACATTGTCAAGGATCTATGCTCACTTCGAGAATGTTTCTGCTTTTAATTCCTTTGTTAAAAAAAATTATGTATCCAAGTGCCTAGAGGTTCCTTGCTATGCCAAGGTAATCAAGGTATGGGGAGAGGGTCATTTAATAATTACTATTTTGTTGAAACTGATTGTTGCTACAATTAGTATTTCACTTTTGCTACATTAGATTTGAAAATTTATTTATGTGGATAATTAATGTGTCACTATGATATGCCCCTTTCATGTTTACAGGTTCTGAGCATTGATTGGTCCTTTGGGATTGAAAATCTTAAGTGCACTGACTGCATAGATGTTACACTTCATGGTTCTTTTGCTGATGTGGCTTTGTTATCTACTGATTGCCATACAGAAGGGGCTTGTAATATGCTATTTGTATTGACAAGTCCTGGACAACTGGATCTTTATGACAATGATTGTTTGTCTTCTACAATGTCTCAGCAAGAAAAGAAGGCTTCTGTTCCCACAGTGCAGTATCCCATCCTCATCCCCACTCTTGAACCACGCATGACAATAGCAAGCCTTGATGTGGTGTGTCAAGATGTGAAGTCATTTAAAGCCCTGTTCAAGGTACTGCACATGTATTAGGTCAATTTTTTTTTTTTTTTTTCCATGTCTAGCTGTTAACCTTGGTGTTAAATGTTATATAATGTTAAGTTTGCAGCACCAACATTTTTAATTTTTTATAACGATAAAAAATTTGATTGTCACAACTCAACACTAATAGCAAACAATGTGTAGATTCTTGTAGCTGCAAAGCATCATTCAATACAAAATCAGAAAAGTATTGGTATAAAGTGGCCTTTGACTGGTGGTGTTCCAGGTCAGCCATTGAAAGAAGACCATCCTATCATTCAAATATACATAGCAGGTTACCAAGATGGATCTGTTCGGATATGGGATGCTACATATCCTGCTTTGTCAATTCTTTACAACATAGAATATGAGGTTAGATAATTCATTATACAGTATACAATCTTTAAAAAAAAGATTTTTTACCCACCCCCACCCCTGTTGCATTTGTATATTTATTGAAACTCATTTATTGGAGACATATGCTGGTGGTAAATCATGAAAGAAAAAATAATTTTGCTATTGGCAGGTTAATGATGTTAAAATTGGCAATGCAAGTGTGCCAGTGTCAGCGTTAGGTTTTTGCCCTGATACTCTACATCTTGCTGTTGGCGATGAAAGTGGTGTTGTAAGATTTAATAGTATTTAGCATTTATCATTCTCTTCTTATTCAATAGTCTTGAATGCCTGGTAACTGTATCCTATGGGATGTGTAGATTCGTCTATATGGGCTAATAAGGAGTTCAGATGACACCACTTTGCACTTAGTGACAGAAAATGGAACTGAAGGTTGGGTATTTTTTGTTTTCTATTTGAAATGCCATACTCATGGTGTAAGCCTTATCAATAAAAAAGGGTACTTTGCTTATCTGCTCCCCAATTGCCAAGGGGAAGTTAAACAGTTTAATTGTCAATGACCTAAGTTACTTCTCATGTATCTGTTTATGCTAAAAAATGATTTGATATTTTTGTTTTCTAATGTAGGATTTTAACCTGTTTTTATCTAATGAGACAGTTCATAATACGCATCAAGGGGATGGACCTCATTGCAAAGCTGTGTTTTCCCTTCAAAATTCTGCTGTATGCAGCCTACAGTTTGCAAACTTTGGAGGGAAGCTTGTTGTTGGATATGAACATGGGCAGGTGAGATCACCCATTAATTCTTTTCCTTTTGAAGGAGATGGTTTATTTGTTTTTGGTCACTTGGTTGAGTTGTTGAGTGGCAATTCGAATTAAACTAGCACTAAGTTTGCAGCTTATATTTTTCTAATTCATTTTACAGGTGGCTATGCTTGATATCAGTTCATCATCAGTTTTGTTTGTTACAAAAACTGAATCTATCACTTCTTCGGTAGTTGTTTCTATGAATGCAAAATTTTCAGATAGTAGCTTAAACAAACCACTGGAATCTGTATCTGATATTTCTGACACTCCTGGAGTGGGGCTAGTCTATGTGATGACAAGGGATGCACACTTTGTTGCAATAGATACCATGACGGAGAATATGGTTTGCAGTAGGACAATGAGCCCCAGCGTAAAATCAAATGCAATTTCAATGCACATTATTGGCAAGTATTTTTGATGAGAAAATTAAATATTATAATCTGTTATCAATTTTATTACGTATGTTGCTGTGTTATTTCAGATGGTAATACGTCTGACCTATCTGCTGAAAAACTGACACCCAACTCGCCTCTGAAGAGTGATTCGAGAATGCAAGCTAACATCCAATCTGAAAATGCACAAGTTGAAGTTGAAAGTGCTACTACCATAGAGAATTCATATTTTGGGCAGATGATATCGAACTCACTCATTTTACTTTGTTACGAGAGTGAATTGAGATTACACTCTTTAAATTTTGTGATTGAGGTGCTGCTCTTCACATCCATCTTCCTTCAAATTTCAATCCATTCCTTCCTACTGGTAATGAAATTTCCTAATAATAGGGTAGCAGTAAGTACATACGAAAGGTGAACCTTGTACAACGATGCTGCTGGACTACAATCTTCAAGAAAGACGAGAAAGAGTGTCTTTTGGTTCTTCTGTATCAAAGTGGAGACATTGAATTAAGGTTATACTTATACGAATATGCTTTCTTGTAATTTGGTCACAGTAATGCTATTCAGTTTATGAGTGGAGCCACATTAAATGAAAATAGCCAACACAACCCCACCAGTCAAAAAGAAAAGGAAATTTTGAATTTTGTTAATGAATAAAAATTGACTTTTGTAATGGCCTTTATAAATTAACTTATTATCCTTCAAATAAATAGTTTCTAATGGAGGTTCATTAATTTTATATTATTTTTTACTGGGACTTGGATTACCCCACATCCCAACATTAAAAGTCCCAGTTTTGATTCATAAAATATTAGAGTATACCTACTCTGATGGGTTTATTTTTCTGTTAGTACAACTTAGTTAGCTAGTTACTCAGTTAGTTCTGTTATGTTTGTTAAGCTCTATATAAACTGAGTATGTATCGATTAAACGGAGCTTTGGACGCGGCGTTGGTGGTCGAGATCATTTTGCTGATGTCCAATGCCAGGTGTGTCACAAATGGGGGCATGATGCATCTTTCTGTTATCATTGGTATGATGAGAACTATGTTGCTACTATTCCTATTGCTTCTAATACCACGCACAGCTTCTGCTACTTCTGCTGCTTCCTCTGCGGTTTCGACTGTGGCTTCTCCTGTTGCATCTACCACTACTCAAGCACCAGCTTAGTGGTGCCCCCCATTTTGGACTCCCTCTTACTTTCACCAACCTCAATACATGTTGCCACCACAGTTTGCCTACCCTCAACTGTATCCAACTCAGTTACCCTATACACCCAATCCTGTGCCTTCAAGTGTGCCTTCGAGTTCCACATCTCATGCTGCTTCTCAGGCTTATCTTACCAGCACTGCTCAGTCTCTTTCACAGAGCTGGTATCCTGATTCTGGTGCATCTCACCGTGTCACCAATATGTCCCAAAACATCTGGCAGCTAACTCTTTTTGAGGGTCCTGACCAGATTACTATTGGTAATGGTCAAGGACTTAACGTCAATTCCAAAGGTGTCTCTACATTTCCCTCTCCTTTAAAACCTTATTTGTCTCTTGTCCTAAGTAATCTTGCTGTTATTCCCTCAATTACTAAAAATCTAATTAGTGTGAGTCAATTTTGCAAAGATAATGATGCTTTCTTTGAATTTCATTCTTCTTTTTGTATTGTTAAATCACAAGACACTAACGAAACTCTTTTTCAAGGGATAGTGGGACGTGATGGTTTCTACCAATTTCCCGCCTTAAAGTCTTTGGTGCCTCGGACTTCTCAGTCTCTTAGCACTGCTGATTTTGCTTCTGTTAATTCTGTTTTTGTAAGTAAAAATGCTTCTGTTTCTGTTGATAGAAGTGATTCTGTTGTTCCTATTGTAGATACAGATTCTTGTAAATCTGTTGTTCCTATTGTAAATACAGCTGCTTATACTTCAAGTTACTTTTCTACTTGGCATTCTAGACTAGGTCATCCTAGTGTGGATGCTATGAAAATTGTCGTTAAACTTTGTAATAGTCCACCAATCAATAAAAATGTTTCTGATTTTTGTAATCATTGTTGTGTTGGTAAGTCTCATAGACATCCCTCTTCTTCCTCTAAATCAGTCTATTCAAAACCTTTTGAACTTATATTTGCTGATTTGTGGGGTCCTGCTCATATTCCTTCTCCCTCAGGTTTTAAGTATTACATTACTTTTGTTGATGCTCATATTAGGTTTACTTGGGTATACTTACTTAAAACTAAATCAGAAACTTTGGAGGATTTTAAACAGTTCAAAGCTATGATTTTCAGTTTAATCTTCCAATTAAAGCTGTCCAATCAGATTGGGGTGGGGGTTCAGACCCTTCACCAAGTTTCTCAATGACCTGGGAATTTTGCACAGATTAATATGCCCCCACACCCATCACCAAAATGGGGTTGTGGAAAGGAAGCATCGATATATAGTGGAACTTGGTGGTCTAACCTTCGTCTCTCAAGCTAACATGCCTCTTCATTAGTGGGATCATGCCTTCAAGTGTCTATCTTATCAACCGGCTTCCCTCTTCTTCCATAAACAATGAGGTTTCATATCAAAGGCTGTTTTAGAAATTACATGATTATACCTTTCTTAAGGTATTTGACTGCTCTTGCCTTCCTCTGCTTAGACCTTACAACAAGCACAAGTTAAATTATAGGTCACAGGAATGCATCTTTTTGGGCTACTCTACATCCCACAAAGGCTATAAATGCCTTGCAGCTGATGGTAGGATAGACATCTCCAAAGATGTTACTTTTAATGAGTCCTGTTTTCCTTACAAAACTCTTTTTCCTAGCCCCTCTTTAATTACCTCAGAACCACCTAACATTACCTCAACCCTTACTCTCCTCACACCTTGACAACAGCCTTTGCCTACTCCCACCACTGTTACTATACATAGTTCTATCACCATCAAATCAACTTACCTCACCATTCTTACAAGTAAATTAACCTGAACCATTCTTTCAAACTATTGAACCTAACTCATCAATACCAGCTACTGAACCTGAATCACTCACACCACTCAGTGCACCCACACCACTCAATGCAACTTCAGAACCCCCTCTTCATTTTGAACCTCCTTTACAGCCTTCTCTTGTTAAACCTGACTATGTACACTCAGTGTGTACTCGTGCTAAATCTGGTATTGTTAAACCAAGAATCAATCCAACATTACTTCTCACCCACCTTGAACCCAAAACTACCAAATCTGCTCTTTCAAATCCAACTTGGCTTGCTGCTATGAAGGCTGAGTATGATGCATTACTCAGAAATGGCACTTGGACCTTAGTTGACTTTCCACCTTCAAGGAAAGACATTGGCTGCAAGTGGGTTTTCGGGATTAAGGAAAATCCTGATGGGACAGTCAATAAATACAAAGCCAGGCTTGTTGCCAATGGCTTCCACCAGCAGCTATGATATGATTACAATGAAACTTTTTCCCGCCATTAAACCTGTCACTGTCAAGATAATTCTCTCATTTTCTCTCACCTATAAGTGGCCTCTACAAGAGCTGGATGTGAATAATTCTTTTCTCAAGGGAACCCTTCAAGAGGAAGTCTATATGACTCAGCCTCCAGGCTTTAAATCCTCCAACAAGCAGCTTGTGTACCGGCTGCAAAAAGCTATTTATGGCTTAAAACAAGCTCCCAGAGCTTGTGTATCCAGGCTGAGTCCTTCAAGAGGAGAATTCCTATAATTTAAATTTTCCTCCAGCAAGTATGATCCTTCTCTTTTTGTCTATTCTGAGCAAAATTCTGTTGTTTACATCCTAGTCTATGTGGATGACATCATCATAACTAGAAGCAATTCCAGTCTCATTCAGTCCCTTGTCTCCAAACTGAATGCTGTTTTTTCCCTAAAGGATCTAGGTGGTTTGGATTATTTTTTGGGAATAGAAATCATGCACTTTTGGCTTTGAATTTCTAGTAGTTATTCTAGAGAATGTTGTCGTGTTGTTGCTGTATCATACTAGCTTTTTGAGATGTGATGGTCCACTTGCTATATTCCCCACTATCCTTTTTTTATAAGTTTTGATGGATGTTATCTCACTTTGAGCAGGTCCTTGCCAGATTTGGAAGTGTTGGGAGATACCTCTTTAATGTCAATCCTCAGATGGAACTTGGAAACCAACATGGAGAAGACGATATGTTCTTCATCAAATGGAAAAATTTTTCTGGTTTGAAATTTTTCTTGTTTTTCAAATGAAGCTATTTTCTTACATGCTGCCAAAATTTACATGATTTGTCTGTTGTCTTAAGCTTGATATGTCACTTTACAAAATGTTTAATATTTTGAGTTCAGTATATGTCTGTTGGATACTGTTTTAGAAAATTAGAATATACTGTAATTGGCATTTGGCAGATTCTGTTTTCCTAGGTTCTATTAGTTGGATTTGGACCAGATGTAATCTTTTTTATTTACCTTCCTTAAAGGGATTATTTGCATATAAAATCCCTTTTGTTTTTAAATTGTTAGATTAGGGAATGACTTCATTCCTTTCCGTTTTAGTTTCCTATATTAGTGTACAGTTTTCATTATTTATTTCTGCCTTGTAATTCATATTCGATCAAGGAATTAAAACACAATTTTTTTTCTAATTCTAGAATACCAATTAACCAATATCTATATTTTAAAACAGTTGATCATGCAGGAGATATAGTAAACTGAACTCTCATTTGGAAACGCTTAACAAAATTTTCCAGTTTATTTTCTTTCCTCCTTTTCACCTTGTGGGATAAGGCTTTTGTTGTTGTTATTCTGTTTCCTCCTTTGTCTGATTTTCTCACAAGAGTCACCAATGTTCCAGTTTAACAATGATCTAAAATAACTACCTTACATGCCTTGTACCAGTTCCTAGAACAACTCCTGAAATATAGCATGATATATCTAATTACACTGAATAATTCATGTTAGATATAAAACTGTATATGAACTTTCACCTAACAGCTTGAACTATAGGGAAAATTCATTCATATATAGTTATAGTGTCAAATCCTCTATAACCAACTAGTTAGAAGTTTGATCCTTGCTGCCCTCATTGTTCTAATTCTGAATAATTTTAAAAAAAATTATGCCCCTGCCTCTAGGTCTAGGAGATGTATATGTAACACTACCTTCCCTTTATTTTGAAAAATTACACGTTGATAAATTAATATATGGCACACTTTAATCTATTTTTATGTGAATGAGCTTCTTATGGATGATTTTTTTTCTGACTCTCAACATCTTCAACTACTTTTGAATCCTTATTGACTTTGGGACTCTAAAAGATGAAATTAAGATTCTGGATGAAGTTCCAAAACTAATAGTAGGGGTGTTTAAAGTTTTCATTTCATCTTCTAAATTCCTAAAATTGATAATATAGTTATAAAAATCAATTGATGTTTAAAATTAATTCAGTGAGATTGAAATTTAGAGAGGAAAAATGCCATTGAAAAGCTCATTTGTAGTTATTCACCAACACTAAGAGGTTTGTTCACATCAAAATGAAGTGTAGTATATTTTTATCTGAAGTGAGAGGAGTGTAATTTTCAAAAATAGAGGGGAGGAGAGGACAGTGTAATTTGATCATAAGGTATCGGAAAAAATTGAATTCCAGCACCAAATAGGTGGGCTAGTGCATATCCATGCTGCAAGTAATGGCTAGTGTGAGGGTGTGTTAGATATACAACCATTTGTGAGTTTTCATCTAGCAGCTTAAGATTTTGGGAGAGTTGGTTCATGATAATCCACAATTAACATCAATAGTTCGGCTTTGAAGAAAAAATAATTAAAACCACCATACATTTACCTTTTATGTGTTTTGGATTCTTCAAAAGGATTATGCACAGAAAGTGCAAGAAAACAATGTTGCATGCATAATCAAACTCATGGCCATCTTGTTTTATAGGTCAACGGGAATGAAACTGCTTGCATATCACTGTTGAACTGTGAAAATGAGTTCTGGTAACTTCATCATTCCTCCCTTTTCTGGCCATATTGTTTTATTGAGCAATTAATCATCAACTCTCAACCCCACAATTTAGAGCACTAATGTTCATATTCAAAGTATTGAATAAAATGTTTCAACATAGCAAAGCTTCTTATGACAAATTAAATGAAATCAAATTTGAGGGCTGCTATAGAAGAGAGCCTGGGACAACCCACAGGTGGATGCTGAATGTGATCAACCTCTCTACAAAAAAATGTTTTAGAAAATTATATCTTGTCTCGTTAATAGTTAGAACTTTGGTTTCCAACATGAACTTCCAAATTCTTGTAGGACTCCAGAGTCTTTTCCTTGTCTTCATGATGAAGTTCTTGCAGCTGCAGTTGATGCTACAGCAAGTCTATCTCCAAAGCAAAATGAAAGACAGGTCTAGTATGTTCAGGCTTGCAGTGCTTTTCTCCCATTATTTTTCAGGACTTGTAATTCAACTTATCTTGCTATAGGGAGCATCTGTCATCTTTCTTAATATAGCTAAGAACTTTAAAGCGGGGAATGCGGATCAGAATGCAAATCAAGCAGTTCATACTAATAGATTGGAAAATTTAAAACAATTATTCTCCAGTCCTCCTTTCTTAAAGTCTTCCTTGAGCACAGTAGATAAGCAAGATCCTTTTGCGATTGACATAGGTTTGTCCCTAACATTTTCTACTGCCAACTATTCTTTATTTTCTTAAAATGTTACCTTATCTTTTGTAGATGACATTCAAATTGATGAACCTGTAGTTTTTTCATCTCCTCAGAAAATCGATATTGACAAGAGAGGTACATCTATATTGTTTTATTTTCTCCAAAATGTATTTTATGGTTTTATCTTTTGAATATTGAATGGTTGCCTTGTAGATAAAGGGAAAGGAACAGACAGACAGAAATTACTTGAAGAAGCGAGCACAGACTCAAAACCAAAAGCTAGAACAGCTGAGGAAATTAAGGCCAAATACAGAAAGACGGGGGTAAATCTAGATCTGAAAATTCTGTAATTTACTCATTTTAGATCATGTCTTGACTTTTCACTGGTGTCAGGATGCCTCGGCAGCAGCTGCACTTGCAAGGGATAAACTTGTAGAGCGGCAAGAAAAACTCCAGGTAGATGATTGTTTGATTCCTTAATCCATTACCCGTATCTTATTTTTGACAATTTCAAACTTCTCCTTTTCAAAGAACATAAAACCTGAATCACCAAAAAGAAACTCCATTTTTATCGAGTTTCTAAAAACAGACATTTCTTACACACACCCACACACCTACACACCTAGCTGTATGAGAAATCAAAGTATTTTTTAGTTACGATGAATTGAAACTTAGCCGGAATTCTCCCAAATACGTGTATTATTTTTCTATCTAACCATGTCTTGCCATTCTTTTACTAGATACTCAACGAACGTACTGAGGAGTTGCAAAATGGGGCACAAGACTTTGCATCCATGGCAACTGAGCTCGCTAAAAGAATGGAAAATCGTAAATGGTGGCAGTTATGATTGGTTGCATTTCTTATTTTCATCGATACGCTTATGCATTTCCTTTCGAAGTTGAAGTTCTGGAATGGAGAACTGGTCTCGCAGTTTGCAAAGGTAGCTGATTCCATCACTTACTGACTGTTTGTAAACATATTTGGTCCAACGTGGTGCGTGTTATTATTATTTTATTTTTCTGACGCACATATTAGTTTAATTTAATTATCGTGCACAGCACATAATTTTGTATATTATAATAATATAATAAACATCAATAAGTTGCATGCTGCATAATGCATTTTCAGGTAAATTGATACTTTTTAAATCACGAATAAAATGTGAAAAATATCAATATTTTTTTTCCTCGAAACTAAATGTTAACAATTATTTAATGATGGAATTAGATTAAAAAAAAATATGTCCATGTTTCATTTGAGAGAATCATGAAGATGCAATTTTTTTATGAACTTACCTGGACAGATCTAATATGCCATGGTTTTGTATTAAAAAGTTGTGCTAGAGAAACAACACAGAAATTCATCATAACATATTCTAGTCGATTAGTAAGTTTATCTCTAGTTTATGGAGGTTAACTTTACATTTGTTTATAGAAATTTAAATTTAGTTGCGCGGCATAAATTATATATTTTTATTTATACAGTTTTCGTTCATTTGGTGGTATACTTCCTGAAATAAGTCCAGAAGATAACTCACAAAATGCGACAATAAGAGCATATTCAATTATTTATCTCTTGATTTATTATATATATATATATATATATATATATATATATATATATCAATGAAATCTAGCTCAATTAGTTGAATAAAAGTGTATAAATTATTACAAATTCTAACATTATCTTTAATTTCTAAAAAAAATACATATTATATTAATATGTTACAGCACGATTTTGCATAAAATTTAACGATTACACATAACGTGTACTTTATGCCGATCATGTCAGCGTTTATTTCATATCGAAGATACAAAATGTACTTCATGCATTTTTTTTTGGTTTGCTATTTTACTAACGTGCCTTAAACATTATCCTTGACAAATTTTAGCACGTGGGTTGCTAAACTCCCAAAACAAACTCTATAAACCAAGGAGGGCAACTTCATACACCATGCAAAATTTCTACTACACCATTAAATTTTTTAAAAACCCAAAAGTACCCCTGAAGCAAAGCTGACATATATGACATGTATGGCAGTTGCTACACCATTTCGTTTTGCTGTGCATTGTGTTTTTGGCGCATTTGGGTCACCTGAGGTGTAAACCTCATTTTGGTTGGTGAATATTGGTGGCATTTCGTCCATTTCGTCGGAGTGTGGGTGGCTGTCGGAGGCCGGCGTGAGTCGTCACACAGTGTAGAGGTAAGTGGTGTTATTTTATGTCGTACAGATTACCGAATCCGTATGGATTTGACGGATTGCGATAATCCGTATGAATCGTCAGAGTTGGCAATCCGTATGCCTCATACGGATTAGACAATCCGTATGCCTCATACGGATTGGCCAATCCGTATGAGGCATACGGATTGTCTAATCCGTATGAGGCATACGGATTGGCTAATCCGTACAGTCTGAGAATGATGATTTTTTGGCTTTTAGGAATTTGTGACCTTGTTGCAAATAAACATGGAGCTTTTTGTGGTAAATAATATTGTTAATTGTTAGGATGGACAATGATGACTGGATGTATGATAGTATAATGTCAGAAGAAGTTAATATGGATGAAGACATTGGAGCAGACGCTGATGCGTTTGAATGTAATGAAGACAATGGTGCAGACCCCGAGGCGTTTGATGA